>CM031380.1:26615560-26800876 GCA_018290095.1 Polypedilum vanderplanki | reverse complement strand
ACACTACACAGATTTAAATCAATCTTCATGCTCTCATACTGGCACCAGTATGCTTCTTTTTTCTCGAATAAAAAAAGAGTTTTCAATATGACGATATGAGATAATTTGGCTAATACGCAATACCGAAGTGCATCATTAATATCTATCATTCTACTTTATGACACAATATTCTGCAAGGAAAGAGACATAAGAAACTCTCTACTACTTAATGATATTATACTCACAATCAGACAACACCAATTCGAGTGTTCATACAAAGTAATCTCAGAAATTCTTACTTAGTGGTGAACGCTAGTTCCATGCCGAGACATATGTAAATGACTAACCCTAAATGAAATGTCGAAAGATCATTATGTACTCAGTCACCCACGAAATTTCAAAGCAACGACATTAGAAATGAGTAGGTGCAAACTCGCCTATACTACAGATACCTTCACTATCTTTCCTCCTAAGAGATAGATGATGTAAGTGTGTTTTAAAATATATAAAAATGAAAGACATATATAAATCTGGACTCTTTATAGATCTACTCTTCAATATAGAATTTCCTTATAATCAATATATGTTATGATGTACTCTTATATAATTGACATTGTTGATTGATCATTGAGCATCATGAATTTATCATTATATTTATACCATTGTATATATTCGACCTCAACATCCTGATATATATTAGATCCTGATAATATTTATTAATTATAATATTTTTTAACATCTTAATAGTGCGTAGTACCTGTAGACGGAGCCCTATTTTGGAATTGTCATTGCCGATTCTCATAGTATAAACAGCCTCAGTGTTCTGTTGTCTTCTATCTATCTTTCTTTGAACTTATTCATTAAGAAATATAGTATAAGACATGTGTTTGTTATACTATTTAATTAATATTTACTATATTTGATTTCTATAATGAATGATATAATCTTTGTCAAATTAAGAAGAGGAAGAATAATTAAACCTGTTATTACAACTTACTTAACTGTAATTCATGAGATAATACAAATATAGTATCTTTCAAGGGGAGTAGACGGAGACAATTATATTGTGATTAACTTTCTTTTTCCTTTAATATATGTAAAATTGTCAAGCAATTTAGTTAAATTTTCTATAAACTAAATATCATACATTATTTTCTGTAATTTCATGAGAATCTCTTTAATATAAAATAATGAGTTATACCTGTATTTAAGAAAAAAATAGAATATTAATTTTACTTAGTGGCGTATTTGCCCAAATCATTCAATGAATTCTAGATTACAGCACTGTTACCTATTGATGATCAGATACGGAAATTTAAAAAAATATTAGTGAGTATATTCTCTCTAATAAAAAATTCATATATATAAAATTTGAATTAAAACTTACTCAGAATTGACAAAATATCGAGCGATTCTAACTTCCGACAATTATGATTCTTTAATGAAAGAATTGTTCCATCGAGATTGCATATTTTTTTTCATATATGTAATGTGGCATTCGGTTGTCAGTTTATCCATGTTAGCTATTATAAGTGAGTCTGATCTTCACATTTTTGTTGAATCTCTTGAGTTATTGTTCGGCTAATGCAATCTAATTAATTAGTACGATGTTCATTATTGGATTCCGTTGTAGTTATCAATAAATATACTCTCCCTTTGAACTCAAAAAATCTGGAAACCTGTATTTACTCTCACCTGTTTTAGTTAATCAGTTAGTCTGTAACGTTCGCTTCCCTGGCTATTTTTACACTCCATTAATCCTCTTGTTTAAGACGTAAGTCTTTGATTATCTCTTTTTTTTGCTTATGTTTGTATTAAATTTTTTGTGTATAAATATATCATTATAGTTAGTTATGGTTAGCAAATATAAGCTGCTGGCGTTGAAGCAACCATTATAAATAAGTTTTAAATTAAACATGCTTTAAATTTTTGTTGACCTACAAATATAGAGCGTCCAACTGTATAAGTAGTTAAATGAAGCTATAACTAATATTCTGATCTCGAAATACACAAGTGAAAATCAATATTTCGATTAATCACATATCTAAGACAAATTTTATTCTGCCCGATTTGCTCTGATTGTGTTTTCTTAGTTTTTATTATTTTTAATAAATTTGCTTTGGTAGGAAGTACTGATCCGCTCCACAATGATATGAGTCACTCGAAAGTTATAACCAACTTGACACGAATTTGGTCTTTCGCTCAATACAAAAATACATATACATAAAAATCAACATTATGATGGGCGTCTTGATCTGACTTAGCCAATGAGATGCTATTTTTCAATCGTAGAATAAAAAAAAAAGAATAATATTTCACTTGTGTCGTTTCTTTATTATTCTAGCTTTATAAGTTTCATTAATTTTTTGCACCTTATTTATTTATTTACCAATTTTCTCCGATCCCTTATCGTTGTACTTCGGCCAATTCACCAAATAAAAAAGTAATCGAACGAACAATTATAGAGATTCCAGCACTACCTACCAAATGACTGTATGCAGCCTTTCACCCAAAATAAATAGGTGATTTTGCAGCTCGACTGTCACATAGTTTACATTATCTTCTTTGTCTTGTTTTTTTAATAAACGTATATTATTTGAACGAAAATAGAACAATAAGAGTATAATGTTTGATGATGATCGGCACTATAGGCACGAGGCCACAGATAGATTGTACTATTGATAGGACCACAGCTATATTCGAGAGTATATTTGTGTTTCATTCAATCTAATTCTAAAAGTGCTTTCTATTTTATATTACTATATTAGCACGTCATCACCCAAATTTTATTCGAACTTACACTCGCCATTAAAGAGCGGTACGAATAAATATCCCCCTGAATCATAAATACTCAGTTATATATAATTTAAGTTTTAACAATATAAGACTACCAAGAGAAATCTGTTTCTTCCTCACTAACTCTCTTAATTAATCCGAATGACGTAATTATTTATGATATTTACTCTGTTGTGAGTTCATAATTCGTCCCTCTATATCAAGGCGTCTTTATACTCTAATTTAATATATGAGTAGCATTTATTTTGTTTATCTTTATTGACGTTTTGATGCTTGTAAGAATGTGTAGAGATATATATTACAACATATGAGTTCCTAGATGATTCTCTGCTCGGACATGAACTGCCCATATACGCTCATTAAGTCTAATCTAATATATTTGATATATTGTTCCAGACATAAGATGTTGCATACTAAACAATTTAACCTAATCGACATCCACAAAAACAAAGACTGCTTTTAGAGAGCAAAAGAAAAAATTGTGCAAAATTTAAGTTTGTGTGATATAAATTGTGATTAGAGAGTTCTCGCCCCATTTTAGGATTTCTTCTTAATCCTCTTTCTTTCTCTTTCTACTAGTTTTTGCCGTTACTGCATACAATACCTCCTATAAAAATACCATACCCCAACGACTCGCAACGATGCAAGTATCTTGGTAAACATGAGAAGGAAAACACACTAATTTTATACCAAATGGTTCTGTTAATAATGGCGATAAAAACAAATAAACATCACCCTTAATTTCAGAAAGATGCAATAGGTAAGATTTTGGGACCATTCTGAAAATGTATCGTGCCTTTTCTTATAATGTCTTCATTATGGATCGACACGTGTAACTGATAGAATGTGAAATGAATGTAAGAGAAATTATATTGTATTGATACTTGTGTAAAATGAATAGCCTAATAGAAATTGTATTCTTTTCTTAAAATTTTTTTAGGTATTCCAAAAGATACGATTTGTGAGCTTTCCGACGTCTGTAAATTTCTATAGAGAAATTGAGATTTTCTCTATGAGCAAACCACTAAACCACAGCTGATATTAAGATATAGTTGCCATGCAGATGTTAAAGATAAAACTATATGCTTATTGGATGTTAATTGTTTACATTTGATATTATACATATTAATCATATCTACCACATGCTACTATATGAATAATAATGAAGTTGTTGATCAATATGATAAGCCAATAGTTTTGCAATTCAAAAACTGTCCCGACATCTGTAATAGTGTCTTGGTTTTAAGTCTCATTATGCTGTTGTGTTTTTTGTCTTACACCAAAACTTATAATAATTTTATGTTATTTAATTCAAACCTTGAATAATTACATTCTAAAATTGATTTTAGAAATTATATAAACAGAATCTTCTACCTTAAATATCTCAAACAGCAAATCTTTTAAAAATGTGTCAGTAACAGAGCTGTTAAAAATAGACAAACATATATACTCCCCACAGATCAATTATATCATATGAGGAATTTTTCAACTCTACAATCTATTCATTTTACATCTTATCAGACCAAAATATTGATTGCTCCATTTTAGTTATACCTAATATGAACTATTTAACTATACTATCAGCTATCAATTGACATGTTCATTATAAATATGATCAGAGGACTGGCTCAGTTACTGTTTGTGACGTTTAAAGAAAATTATTCCCTGTTAGCTCATTGTGAGAAATATTTTATGTAGTGCAATAGACTGATAAAGAAAAGACTTGAAATTATGTGAGTTTACATATCCAGAGATCACTTCTGTATGTTCACAATCAATGCAATCTATCTTTTCATTGTGTAATGCTTTATATGTGGTAAAAATTTTTATTAAAATTTTTTGATTGTTAGCAATCTTAAATAAATAATTTAACTATGAAAGTTTGATATTATTTTTTTCTAATTAATCTTCTAAGATTACAAGTTGTAAACACTTTGGACCTATTATACAAATAAATCATAAATAATAAAGAATTAGATATGCGTTTAAATATGTATATTTTAATCCAACTGAATACTAAATTGTAGGTTCTACCACATTATGTTTGGATAATAGAAATTTTACAGTTTTTCTTTTATTCGTACCTCCAACTAAACTTATGTATGGCACAAATGATTGAAGGCTTTCAATTTTCAACAATTTATATATTTTTTTATCTCAAATAAATCTCTAAACTTTTACTCTTTGATTAAATTAAATATCAGTATATATATTTTTATTTCATACCAGAATTATGAATAATTCTAATTAAGTATAAAAATGCTCAACCTTTTCATTCAAGTAATTATAGTGTATTGCGAGGTGTTTAACTCTAACAGAAGTATTATATCTGAGAAAACACATACAGCTATTACAGCTAAGATGAATATGTCGTATCCATGTATATTATTTCTTTGGCACATAGATACAATTGTACATTCAGTTCTCCCTATCGCTGATCAGTTTAATTGAAATAATTTGATTGTGTCCCAAATTAAGATGAATCGTCGCAAAATACTCATAGGTGGACTAGAGAAATTCTAGGGATATTCTGTGACGGAAAAAGAGGACTATGTTGATCATTAAATTATGATGTCGCAGAGGAATCAACGCTTTGAGCGAGCTCCTTTGACCACTACAGAAGAGGCAACGATTGCAACTTCCATCATGAGAATAAGAAGAATCATGAAATTACTATAATATTTGGTTGACATTACTTCATAAACGTTGTACCTTATATACTGTATTTATAAAGAAATTTTGCCCGGTCGTTATAGCGTAATTAAAAAATGTGTACCTGAGATGAACTATTATTTTTATTAAATACAGAAATCCTTATAGCTTAAGAATTTATAGTAGGACCACATCAGATTTCAGCTCCTTTTCTCCAAATTAGTTTAGGTTCATTTCATCTTCGTTAACCTTCCTCCGACTATGGCGTTCGGGCTACCTTCTCTTTCTTAATTTTGTTTCGCGTGGTGCAGTTCTCCATCTCTCAGCACTGACTATGTCTTGCTTTACTGTTTTGTATCATGACAACTATATTCCGGAAACTAATATCAAAAGATTAATATAACTGTTGACAAAAAAATGTGCATCTTATTTTTTGAAGAGCTGAATTCCTACATCTGAAAAAGAGTCTCATTTCTCAATTACTTTTAAAAAATATAATTATAAAATAATACTATGAATAAGTACTGCAATATGCATATGTCTCTGATGTCATCATCTGGTGTATCCCAGAGTACAGTTGTAATTTGATGGTTCTTGACGAATAGATTAATGCACAAACTTACACTCAACCAAGTACTGAGAGAGAAGCAACGACAACAGAAGAGAAATTCCGACGAGTTGTATAATCTGAGAAGAAAACAAAATAAATTGTCTAGTTGTTTACATTCCCTCACTGGGACTCCATAGATTCAATCTCATAGATTGTTAGCAGTTCTTCAATCTCTTTAAATCCTTGATTCACACAATTTCTAACTATAGCCGTTAAGAAGATCAAGACATCATTACGTTTATAAACAACGATAAATTTATATATTATTTATGTGTTCAAGTTCATAAATTGAATATTTAGTGTTGCAACCAGGATAGTGTAAATGAAGTTTAACCATACTTTTGATGAAAGTAATTATTTACCTGAAACAGTTTTTACTTTCATTTCACATTTATTTTTAATAAAGTCAAAAAAGTGTTTGAAGTAGTTAAGGAGAACAACTTATATATATCCATAAAAATTTGTGATTCCCCGAAAGAGTCTTTTCTCCATATCTTGATTGTATAGAATAAAGTTTCTTTTTTACCTCATAATTCATTTCTAGATTTTTTTATATCAGCTTTGTCACGATGAAGAATAAAACCTATTTAATCTATCATCTAAAGGCCTCTATTTGCATTTTTTAACCACTTATTTCACTGTATAGTTCGTGTATCAACGCAAGTAAACGAGCTGTTGTGGTTTTCTAGGGTCTTAATTATTGAAATGGTTAAAGAAAATTCACCAGAAAGTGAACTTTTAAGCAAGAACTATATTGTAGAGACTAAATATTATAATTATTTTTATAAACGAAAATTAATCGTTATGTGCTTATCGTTTTTCCTCTAGAAAAAAAACAGGTAGCCCGAGGTCATACTTTGATCTCACACGTGAGGAAAAAACTTATTAGTGGTCTTTTTTATATCATATCAATATCATTATTTACAGAGTTTTTTAACTGTATAAATAAAATCCAATATCAACGATAGAAATCTTACACTGACGTCACTAATTGACTCTCATAGTATCATAACTTAACATTAGGATCGACATACTATATATTGTAATATCTTTATTCTATTTGGAATGTGTTGTGTGGATTTATCTCGAGTAAATATGTCAATATATAAATAAGATTCCGAACATATAACTGACTATATGTTTGAGCGAACACACGACTCTTGATCATTCACTCTCTGGCTGGATGTCGTGACTCGACTGTTCGGCTAGTGAGGTGCAGACAATCTGCATAAAAATATTGACCCTTTAATGAACTTATTTAGAGTAATATTTCCTGAATTTTATTTGTGTGTTTGTATAAGTCCATTGTTGCAAATATTGCCTGTTATGTCTATTCACGGATTGCTTGTATTAGGAAGGTCTGTGCTTATTGCAAATACACCCTATTAAGAAATAACTGCATAAATAGTGTTACCAGCTCAAAATCCAATATTGGAAATTTATTGATTCTTAAAGAATTAACTTCTGGATTGATGAATTGTTCGTATTAGAGCAAATATTATTCTATAAATTATAGTATTCCTTGAATTAGGCTTCGAGCTGTTCCTTTATATGTTTAAGTAAGCATAAGTATGTTCAACAGAGATAATTCTCTATAAAAAGACAATGGCCAGTATTGGAATATGTCACCACCGAACGAATTCATAGATCATCTCTAATTTTCGCAATACTGCTAATTATTATAAGAGACTATTAATTGGACTAAGAATATTCGTTCATGATCTGCAATAATAATAATTTCGACCTTAAGATCCTATTCAATGTATATTTTATACCGTTCGTAAGCGAGCTGTATACCCAGTGAGAGTTCCTAAATTACAATAGAATATCACTTAATTTTAAATTCTGATAATTATGTTAACATTACAGACTGACCTGGCGCCATATATAAAAATGCTGCTTTAAAGTTATAATCTCTATGTTGTACCTAGTAGCATGTGACGTTGTGGAATCAATCTTCTTACATATATGTGACACCTGATTCATATATTTAAAATAGTTTTCTAATTATGTACATTATTCGATATATTAATAGGATAAATCTTCAATTTTCTCAAAAAACTGTAATCATTACCAAAGCACCTTAATGCTGTTATAGGATAATTAATCTATTAGTTATAAAGTTATATTTATTTATTTTAATATATTAAATATGTGTGAGTTTTTTTCTTCTATAAAGGCATATTGTGGCTACTATCTGTTATTTGCTCTCGCCTGATTTCTACAAACTTTTATTTATAGATAGTTATCAGGATCAAGCTCATATCCAACAATTTGCTAATAAATCATAGAAATATAGCATGATAAAGCTTAGTTGATTACAAGATGTTTGTTTATTATGATGACCTTTAGTCTCTACTCTTTTGTCACGAAGCATAACCCAATAAGCCCGAAAGGTTTCCTCTCGTCTGACTGATATTTACGCACTTCGCTACGACTTCGCCGTATTTTTTGCTTTTAGGCAAAAGTCGTAGGCGAAGGCAAAAAATTTCGCCTCGTTAGCAGCAAGTGCATTCAGCATAAGCTTCATTGCCTATCTGACGAGCGTTGTCAGTAAACCAAACCGAGCACAACGATAGAAAAGAAGAAACGAATAGTAGACTCAGCGTTTGTTTTCGTAACTGACTATACGCTACTATTTATGATAAGTTCACGTGGATCTACTTTTGATATGACGGCCAATTAGACTAGAATCTTAATTCTTATAACATATATCTGAGTTTTCAACACTATGCAAAATAAAACCATCATCTATGATTATATCAGGACCTTAATACACTTAAAATCATATATTTTTACCTATATTCTTTAAATTTCAGTAGCTTAACGTAGTTGTTTCATGAAATTTAATAAAATAATGATTTATTAATATATAGAATTATTCATGTTGTTAATATTGAAATTGTATTTTTAAAGACATTGAACTTACCTTTATTCCTGTTTTTAACAAATTCATCTTTAAAATTCCTTCCAGATAAACTTCAATTATTGGACAGATTCTACCTAGTGGTACCATTTTGGGTGACAAGAATTAATGACTTAATAATAATAACTTACTCTATATGCTAGTGGAGAGTCTACAATTATCCATGCAGAGTCACATTTATGGTATATACCAATTAATTAAAGCTCAACTAGTGAAATTAATATGGAACCGTCCCTCTTCCAATGATGGTGCATTTGTTGTTATATGATCAATAACAAATTGAAAATCTTTATAAGCATGCGTCGACAAGTAACAATAGTTTTTATTTATGGTTATCAACCGTACCTAATTTTATTCAACCTTTATCTTTTGGTAATTTTGTGCTTTTGCGATTTTATTAATATTCTTTCATTAGTGAATGTTCTCTCTTTTGCTTAATTACTTGTCCATTCTGTGGTCTTATGCTTTTCTGATTTCTCTTCTTCTACATCTACTGTTACCGCTTAACCTTTCTGCTTAGTTATATTAATCGTATTTCGTAACTGGTGTGAAAATTATATATCTCTTTATCTCCAACCGAGTACGTACAAAATTCTGCTGTCTTTATCCGAACTATTACCAAGCGATTGCAAATTGTCTTTATCTTGTTCCCCTCGCAATCTGGCGTAATGCATTGCAATCCATATGTGAGAGTTAGCATATAATTGCCCACAGCGAGATGAAACTGACACAATCTAGTATTCTCAAGTTTTTCATATAACAACCAAGCACAGCACATTTCACCTAATTATTTGAGGCATTTCGACAGATGATATTATCTACTTCATAACATTTTTCTTCATTGCTTCTATATTCCGAGCGCCACATTCTCAAATAACATGTATTATTTTTTCATAACTTGTGAAGATACCCATGAATTCGAATTTGCTTGTTTGTATAAGTATGTCTTACATTATGTATAGAGCGAAAACAAGGTGTGTTGTTGTAAGTGTGGTATATCGAAGCGTAAATAATGTACAAGATATATGAATTATATACAATAAACTAAGATTTCTAGGTAGATTCGATTTCTACTTACCAACTTCTATTATTACAGTTGCGAGAATCATACGAGATTATCATCTTAGGTGCAAACTCAGCCTTTTCTAATAGTATCACATACGATGCGGATATTATTAATGAAACTTATAATACTGCAATAATTATCTCCGACAATAGAAACTGAATGGACTATTATGTCCTGTACCTATTAGTCGATTGTTTCTTTATCGCCGCTATTTACTTAATAAGAACCCTGTCAGCCAGCTTGTAGTGCGAGACAATCTTCATTATGAAAGTACTTTTTTACACTTAGCCTCAAGTCTCTGAGTTGATACAACATCTCAACAACTACACCTTGCAAGTTTTTTGGTTATAACCTATGATCACAATGTTGTAAAAGTTTTAATTAATTATGGCTGTTTTAATTGTAATATGAACGATAGTGTAACTGCAAGCAGAAGAATTTCTTTTATCTGTGTTAGATAAGGAGTTAGAGTGGTTTGCAGATAATGTTATAACGACAATGTTTGAACTAATCTTCATGCTACATCCTTTCTATAAATTTAGAAGTAATCAATAATTCAATTCAAACATGTTACATATACTCGCTTATTCTTAGATTTTCTATCAGGTTTCCTCATTAATTTCACTTTCATCTTAATGCTTTTTTTTGCTCTAAGATTTGAGTTGTGTAAGAAACATTTCTCTCAGTAGCAGAAGTATCATAATCTAAATTTCTCAACCGAAGGATATTCATTGTGTTTCCCTTTGCATTATCTTTTATATAACAGTTTACGCTGTTCTTTCTGTAATCTGGTTTAAAAATTTCGTAAATTCAAATCAGAAAATTTCTACAATTTTCAGTTATTTTCAATGAAAACAACCAAAAACCGTCATCACTTTACAGAAAAATTCTTTCTTAATTTTTCTCTTATTCTTTTCAATTATGCAATAGCTGTCGTTCTTAACACCTATGTAATTGATTCTTGTTCTTTCAGATAAAAAATTTGCTTCTGGTTGCCTTTCACTTCTCCTGTAATTATATCTGTTTTATTCCTGGTTGATTTTGAAAAAAACTAACTTTGGGTACGTTTTTCTTAAATTGAATAAATTTTTCGATTTCGTTTTTACACTATTTCTGCTTTCGATGTCATTTCTTTTGTGAAATCCCTTCAAAATTGTTGAAATCTATTCGAAATTATAGCAATTTTTTTCTCTTGTAGCATCTCAACGTAATAACTATCGAAATGTATTTCGTTTTTCTGTCGTAAAAATGTTTTTCTTATCTTGAAGATAGCCGCTCAACCCCCTGCGAATTGCTGAAAATAAGATTTATCCTTATTGACCATGAAATCATATTCATCCCATGTAGGAAATATGAAGTGATAAGTAAAAAATCAGTATATCTAATAGATATGTTCAATTACTTTATTTTGTTTTATTATCTTCTATTATAATGATATTCAAAAACATATAAACCCAACTGTAAATTCTCTTATTCTTTAGTACAACAAGTCGTGCAAAGCTATCAGCCAACTACATTGTTCATTGGAATTTCTCGATTCTGCACAGTTACACGTATCACACAACATATGTCTACACAAATATCCACCACAACCAAGGTGTATCACCCGGGCTTAACCCTGAGGCACGGATAAGTTGATCTCAAGAGTTGATGGAGATTTCCTGAGGATCCCGGGATTCGAATAATTTTTCCTTTACCGAAGAGAAAATGATGTGAAGCATACGAATATGATTCCTTGTAGAATTAAAATGTAAAATCATAATAAGATTCAATATATGAAATTGATTTCGCATACATGAGTTCGAGCATGTGTTGAGTAATAATAGAAAATGGACATTTCAAAGATCCTAATGAGGTAGAGATTAGTTATGTGAAATAATGATCATATTATATTGTCTGCTGAAAGACATAAATAGGGAAATATGTAAGTTATTACTGTTCACTGAATTCGTTACTCATTTCTCTGAAGATGAAGCTGTGCAACAATACTTAAGCGTAGTATGAATATGATGTGGAAATAGTTGCTCATCATGACAATCTTGTGCTATAAAACTTTTAAGCTATAACAGTTGTCACGGAAGAACGAAGAGCACATAGAAATATATATTAGTATAGAAATAAATAAATTATTTATTCGAAAATAAGAATTAATAATATAACATAAGAATTAATAAATTACCGGATAAAGAAGGATTACACATCATAAAAACTATGAAAACTCCTTTTCACATATGCTAAATGGTTAAATATATATATTTTTTAAATATTTTAAAATCTTTCATGTGATAAATAATTGATATTTTATATTAACGATATTGAAAAAGTAAACCAATTATTTGTGTTTATGATTATATTCTGCCTTTATTCAATAAAATATAGATATTATAATATATTATAATTTAATAATATATTATGCTACTCGGATTGATTATAATAAGATTTAATTCTAATATTGAAGTATCGTTTGTCATTGTTTGTGCAAAAAACTGTATGGACTGGATATAAGTTGTCCAGCTCTTAGTGGGAGTGTACATTATAGTGCATTTATTTTTAAGCCAATGATATAGATCATGATAATAATACTCTGAACAAATTACAAATTATAGTATCCTCGCTCTAAGGAAATAGATTTACAGTTTAAAATAATTTGATCGAAATAAATTAAAAATATAGGAAAAACATATTTATAAAATTTTGATGCATGAAAGTACGGCGAACGTTTTTAATTGAAGTTCAATTTACCAGAGCCCAAAACCTTTTTACGAATAACTAAAAATGAACTAAGATTGTTACGATTAAAAATAAAAGCCCAATCGATTTAATTTTAGTTGGTTTTCCGTTGAAAATTTTAATTGAAGAAGTTTTAGTTGATTTTTAATTATTTGCGACTAAAATACCAAACTGTTTCGGACTCTGAAATTTACAGAATCTTACAATAAATTTTAATAACTTGAAAATAACGGTTGAGTAATATTCAAAATATTTGAAGTTCCAAGATTTACCGTTGGTGAAGCTGAAATCGTTTTCGCAGCCAACTCCGCTTTGTTTACATTTTTCAATTTGGAAATTTAAATTCATAATTTCCCAATTATTGTAATAAGTGATAGAAATATAACTAAGCGTCGCCAGAATAAACCAATAGCACAAATCAAACACAGCAAACCGGAATTCTCTAGCTATTGTAGATTTCGAGATCTCGCGCCTCAACATCACCAGCCAGCCAGCCAAAGTGAAGATATAAGCAGCATTTTTGTTCCAAAAATGCGCTAAAAACAGTTACCAAATTTTTAAGTGCAAAATATTAAATTAAATCTGTTTTTACCTTTTACTTTATAAATTTTTCACAAACTTGCTTTCACAAATTAATTTTTGTTTACAATTGCAAAACTGAGCACAGCTTTGAATGTGCAGCGGAATATATTTAAATGTTCCGTTATATACAAAAGTCGATTTAATGAAAATTAGTTCCAAAAATTGACATTGATGGCGCTATAAACGTTTTCGCGCCAAAAAATTTTTGTTTACAAATTTCAATATGGAAATTTAAATTTGCAATTTCTTAATTAATGCAATAAGTGACAGGAATATAATTAAGCGTCGCCGGAATAAAACGATAGCACAAATCAAATGCAAAAAACTGGATGTCTCTAGCTATTATAGTTTTCGAGATCTCGCGCCTCATCCGTGAGCCAGCCAGCCAGCCAGCCAAAGGAAGATATAAGCGGCATTGTTGTTGGAGAAAGGACTTCCCTAGTGAAGAAGGTGCACCGACCGGCCATCATAGGTCATTATGATCGAAAAAATTTTTTTCATCCAAAAGTTTTAAAATGTTATGAAACGCAAAATTAGGAAGTCAGAAAACTTTTTAATCATGATGTCCTAAAGTGCACCGACTGGCCGTCATGAACCATCATGGTCAAAAAATAATTCCACCAAAAAATTTTGAAGATTTAAAAAATTTTACATAAAACATGTTATTAGAAAATTATGTCAAATTTGCCACCAAACATACTGTGCTTTAGGTTTGATTTTCGATTTTTAAAAATTTTACTGAATTTCCTCTATTAAACTTGCATTTCTAATCGTTTTCTTTCTATTTCATTTTCTTTCTTGTTGTTAACAGGATGTGAACTGTAAGATAAATTTTAATTAAAACTTATTAAACTTTTAAATGATTTTTTTTCTCTAAAGGGTTTGGCTATCTGTATTTGCTCGTACATCATTTTATCATGCTTCGATTGAATTTCATACGATTTAATGAAGAAAATCATTGATAAAAATAAAATTGAATTTTTCATTTTTTATCAAATCGAGATTGAAACAAAACTTTTATTGAATTTTAAAAATAAAATTTTTTTCATTACAAATTAAATCTTAAAGCGTAAAAATATTGCATAAATTTCTTTGGTCGTTAGTTCATAAATTCATAATCTTCATTGCACTTTGTATTGAAATTTGGTGAATACGGGATCATTTGTGTCTCATTATATGAATTAACATTGTTGAAATTTTCACTGATTGCATCATTTTTTCTTGTATTCTCTTTTAATGATGATGTTGATGCCGGTGATGATGAGCAGGATATTTTATTAGCATTAAGATCAGGAACTTGTTGAAAAATGTAAGGCCATGTCTATGTAAAGAAAAAAAATATTACTGTTAATATCCGGATATATGAAACTTTACACATTCTAATATGTGTGTTTATTATTTTAATTCAAGAAGCGATTTAAATTCTTCATTGTATAAACAACATTTTTATTTTTTAAAGAATGGAAATTTGATGCTCCACTTAGAAGAAGAGTGAGAGAGCGCTTCTTTTTTCTCTTCATTTCATATAAACAATCATTTAAGACGTAACAATATAAACATAATTTATTATAGAAACGCAAAGTGTGTGTCCATTCCTTTGCTCATTTGAAATGAATTTTTCATAATTTTTTTAGAACTTTTTCCGGCTGCTCATTTTGAGAAAAACGAAATTAAATGAAATGATCTACTTTTTACTGCCTCATCAACAGCCATTTACTTCCCTTTAAAGTGGCTCTCTGACATAAGTAATGATTTTGAAAGAAAGAACGTCTTTGAATTTCGACTATGATGAACAACACCTGGTTCGAAAAAGTTTTTCTCTCTCTCAATTTTTTCCACAAAATCATAATGAAAAAAAAAACAAAGAAAAATTTTTACTTACCATTTTTTGTGGATGTGGCATTTTATTAGTAATTTCGTTCACGGGTTGTCCCTCAAGTGTTGCACTTAAATAACTGATATAATTTCTAGCCAATCTTAATGTATCAAGTTTACTTAATTTAGTGTCATGAGGCACCCATGGAATAATTGTTTTCAAACGATAGAATGCCGACGACAGTACTCTCATACGTGCTCTTTCGCGTGCATTTGCTGTATTTCTTTGAATTGGTAATCCTTTTTCATCTTTGATAAAAGAAATATTTAACATTTAAATTTTACACACAAAAATTTATTACCATTTGAAAATAAGTCATCATCATGAAAGTCATCAAGTGTAGTATCTAAATTTGGCGATTCTGACTTTTTGCGAACTATTTGTTTCTTCAATTTCATTTCTTTTGATTTTTTGCACTAAATTTCTACACAATTAAATTCTCTTTGAAATATAAGACTGAACGCGCTCTTGTACAATTTGACATTAATTGGTGCAGAGAGATGATCCTCAACTAATCCTCATTCTCAATAGAAAATCTTTTAAAAAGGCAAAAAAAGTGAAAAGAAGGAAGAAGAAGATGAGAAAGACATTTATGACATTTTAGTATTACCAGATGAATGATCAAATTTTTTAAAGACGAATGAAAGTTAATAGTCAGCAGCAACCCAAATTAATGTGTGAAAACTCACTCACTCATTCATTCATTCATACAAATTGACGAAGGCGTTAACAAAACTCTGATTGGTAGTTATTCATAGCAATAAGTACTCATACACATTTTCTATTTAAAAATTCTTTAATTGCTTAATTGTTGTGGGTCATATTTGACGAGATTATTGTTTAAGACTTTTTTTAAACTAAACGGATGCAATAAAATTGATTTAGAAGAAAAATACAATATCTACGAAAGGATTTTTTTCTTTATTCCGGCTATGCAATGCTTAAAATCAAATTGACCGCAAAATCTCTTTTACTTTCTCTTCCCATCTTCTTTTCAAGTATGTTTTTCCTTTAAAAATAATAATATTTTCAAGAAAAAACACAAGAATTACAACACATTTTGTGACTAGAATAACATTTATATTTTTGATGGATCCTATAGATTTGAAATGATATTTTTCTCTAAGAAATTTGATACGTTTTTTAAAAATTCAAGTCTTGGAAGAGGCGAGAAAAAAAGAATAACAGTTGATTTATGAGAAAGTGTGGAAAATATGAAAAATTGCGTGCGTTAAAGTTGAAATTTTATCAAAGAAGTGCAAATTGCTGTAATTTCTTATTAGTAATAATAAAGTGATAGTAAAATGATTTTTATGAATATTTTTTTTTATTTTTTCCTTTTTCACTTTTCTAATAATCATACTTTTTTATGAGAATATTTTAGTTGTGTGTGTGTATACAGTTGAAATATATGAGGAAAATATAATACTACGATTCATTTTATTTATTCATGAAATATGTTTTGCATGCATATATATGATCTCTATTTGATTTAAACAAATAAAAGACAATCTTTTGTATCCTCATTTTCTTCATTTCTCTCACCCTTTCAAAAATTCCATCAGTTATTATTAATGCAAAAAAGTATAAAATTCGAAGTCGATATTTTTTTGCTTGTAAATGTTTCTTAGTAAAAATTGTTTTTTTGGATGATTTAATTATCTACTTTAATATTTTGTCTCTAATAAGTGTGTATTTAGCCAGAAGCACACTATATTACCAAAATTAAATTTTTAGGTACTATTTCTGTTTTAAATTCATTTGATTCGAGAATTTTAATTTTTTTTATTTCTCCAGACTACTTCAGAATAAAAACACACAAAAATGTTTTCTCTTTCATTATTTTGATATATTAATCACGTTTAAAATGTCAATAATGTCATGATGATTAAATTTTTAAAATCTATATCCTACATTTCATCTCATGTCTATGATTTAAAATAGAATAATTAAAGAAATAACTAAAATAAGTGAACTTAAGTTTAAGCACAATTAAGATCCATTTATACGATAGTCTTAATACCAGTCAAGTTAAATAACAATCAGCACAAATTTTCATAGTATTAATGTAAAATGAATTTTCAAAATATGTATGAAATCTGATAAAATTTGATCTGATTGCATTTATACTTTATGGTTAATACATTTTAATTAAAACAATGTTTATGAAAGTAAATTCTAGAACATGCAAGACATGATTAACTTTTTAAAACTGTCAAAAAATGAGAGTCAAGAAATTTAAATGATGATGAGTAAAATGTCCACTTATAAGTATTGTGAAGAGTTGATTGACGTGAGTGATTTTTTTTCTTCTTGTCTAATTATTGTTTTGCACTATTGCTAATTGAAGTGATAGTAGCCGTTACATTATAATTTAATGTAGTCTCTCTCTAATAAATCCTTTTTTTTTCAAAATCCACATTTAGTAGTACATAATGTTAAAATTAAATGCTTGGTGTTGACCGTTTTCGTTTTGGATTGGTATTGGGCAAATAATCAGAATCTCCTGCATCATCCATGTCATCAATAAAATCTTGGAATGACATAGTTCCGAGACTATTACTGGAAGCCAATTTTAAGGATTTAGCGTAATTTGGCAAAAGTTTGCGTAATTGAGACTCGAAAAAATTTTCGAGACCTTTTGCATAAGAATGAATTTTCGGATCCTCCTCCTATATAAAATAGAATAAAACTAAATAAATAAATTACAAATTATAAATACAAAAACAACTTACAGCATAAAATTGTTTTGCATTATTGAAAAGAAGTTTACAATCATCAATGAATGCTTGAACATTTTGATAATGATTAATGTTATGTGGATCCATTTTGTCGCGTATATTATTTAAAGAAAGAGGTCTGAAAATAAGTTTACAAAAATACATCTGTTAATCTAATTGATCGTTCAAGTATATATTTTCGACTTACTTTCTTACGACATCATAATAAGTTTTATTTGTTTCCTCAGGTGGTAGAGTTCTGAAATGTGAACTCAATTCATACTGACAAAGCATTTCAAGTAGTATTCGTTGAATAACTTTGTGTTCATATATCGATAACCCAGGACCCCGTTTTTCTCCAATTTGATCTAAAAAATAATAAAATATTAATGTATTGTTTATTAATATTCAAATTATTTACCAATTTTACCTGGAGTAGCATCAGCAAAGTTATAACAAAGCAGGCATTGCCATGTCTCAGATTCGTCTGGAAGAGAGCTTATAACAGGAATGTGACACGCTTGATGGAATACTTTTGGACATTTGTCGCAACACATTAGTTCTCCTCCATCTATAATTTGAAATCGATATCAAAATCAATTAGTCATAACAAATAAAAAATTTAATATGAATAAAATGCACTTACCCATACAAACTGCACACCAATCTTCATTCGGATCATCTTTGGGTTGATTATTTTTATCATTTAGACTAATCGAGTTAGGATCCAATGTATCTGTCGAACTATGAACTTGAGGTGAAGTCACCTTTCGTCCTTCAGGAACGACTTGTACTCCATTTGAATCAAGTTTAGCAATTGTCGCAAGTAAGTCTACTACACTTTCATTACAGACCATATCAATTGAATCAGATATATCTTTTTGTGGATCTTTGTGAATTTGACTTGGACTTGGTGTCTTTGGATTTGATGAAGTTACATTTGGCAACGGAATGGGAAAACTCGTTGAACCGTTTGTATTTGCATTCTGACTTCTTAATGTGTCAGGAGATCGTAAGGGAATTTTAAAAGAATCATTGATGAAATTATTAGCTGGTGGTGACATTCCCATAAGACTAACACTATTACTATTGCTCTGATTAGTTTGTTTCTGTTGTGGTGTATGCCATTTTGCACCACTCGATGCTTGTAGTTGTGCTAATTGAGCAGCCTGTTGTTGTGCTTGAACACTACTTTGAGTAAAGCTAGCTTGTGATGGTGGCATACAAGGCGGTTGAACAACACTATTTTGATTAAAATTCGCCTGTGCTCTCATTCCACTAGCTGTTTTCATATTTGCAGCTGCCATAGAAGATGCCATCGATGAATTTCTCATTTGATTCATCATTTGTTGTCGAGAATTTTGCATTTGTTGGTAACGCTGCATTGCAGCTGCATTGGATATAACATTAGCATTAGTGGACATTTGTCCATTTTGACTTGCTCCATTTCCAAAATGAGCACTCTGATTATTCATGTAATTATTTCTCATTTGTTGCATTGCTGCAGCTTGCTGTTGTGATGTCATACTTCGTTCTATACCCATATTGAAATTTGGTCCCATATGATTATATTGCTGTGAATTTTGGTGACTCAAAAGACCTCTTAAATTATCTAAAGAAGAAAAATAATTATAGATTAGAAATTATTTATAACTATTTAATTTCACTTACCATTACCCATATTATTTGAAGGATGTGTTGATGAAGTAACATGTGCTTGAGGCGGTCCCATAGAGGGATGTGGCATTGGAAAACGTGGAGAATCATTCGAGTAAGAGCGCATTCCAGGCGGAAATTGCCCAACTGCAGGCGGAAATATGCTTTGATTATTATTATAACCGGTATTTGGCGCAGGAGGAGGAATAAGAGGTCTCAATGGAGGTGTCACATTAGGAGATTGTCTTTGTCGAACAGGTGGTGGTTGTTGAGGTTGAGGTTGAGGTTGTGGACGATTTTCAACTTGTGCTTGCATCTGATTGATTGGAGCAGCAGTTGGTGGTGTAACAGAACCAGACGGTGTTTGAACTGGTGGATAAACTTTTCCATCAACCAAAATTGTCCCGATTCTTGATATTACTAAAAAAACAATTTTTTTTTAAACTTTAAAAGTTTTAATATTCTTTTATACTCACCATTTTCTAGCTCAGGCACGTTGCTGAGGAACAATTGAATGCGAACAGGAATTTCGGGATTTGGTATGTCTGCACGTTGACACTTTACTTTATTCAAATGTCTTGATAGAGTCTTTTTACTGTACAGAACGGCCGTGTCACTTCCATTATCGAGTGCATTTTGTACAAAATTTATACAGTGATCTGTATGACCACTCAAGAGTTGAAGAGCTTCCTTCTTTTCATTTAGAACCTGCAATTTATGCTCGCAAACTTGACCCAATCGAAAAAGTAACTGTTTTCCTCTGCTGCTTACTGCAGTTGCAAGTTTAGCAACAAGATCATGAATATCTTTTGCCAATTCTGTCTTCTTCTCATTAATTAGCGTCTGCCGGTCATCAATGACTTTCATAGCGCTTGAAAGTAAAACTTTTTTATATGAGATCTCTTGCAGAAGACTTTGTAAATGATCACGCGTCTGTTTTGCCATATCATTCGCGAATTTAAATCCATGGTCACGATGTTCCGTCAACATACAATCACGGCATGTAAGTTTATCACAAGTTTCGCAATAGCAACTCAATGATTCCTACAAAAAATAAGATATAAATGAGGTGATTAAGAGTTTAGCGTATGACTAATTGATAGATGAACATACCTGTGGATGAGTTTGACATTTAATCTCTTTCGTACTGTCTTTGTCATGTTTGCATTCTGCTGCGTCTTTTGATTTAATTGTATGATCTTTGGTTATTTTTAAACGACGATGTGCTTCAACGCACATGTCGCAAATGAGCTCCGAGCAGTCAACACAATAACGAGAAGCAGGATTGTCATCATTTGCACATTTAGCAATTTCTTCCGCTGAACCTGATGAACTTCCACCACTCGTTGTATCATCTTGCATCGAATTCAAAAGTTCAATCAAGAAATGATTATTGATTACAAAATCTGATCTATTTTCCATTTTACACAATGGACATATGATGATTGACACATTGCAACTTTGATTATTTGAAACAGCCTTTTGTTGCTCTTGTAAGTAACATTGTTCACAACTGCTATGAAAACATTCCAATAATTTCGGTCTATCGGTGATTGTGAGATCTTGCTGGCACCAGCAACATTTTCTTGAAACTTTTATAATCTCTTTATCTGCCGATTGTTGCTCATCAATCTATATAAGAGGATTTAAAAAAAAATAAAGACGATTATGAATAAATGAAGTCAAAGGATTGTGTCAGGTAACAAAAATAAATGAGCGAAAAAAGATTTAAGTCGACATGCTAAGCGAAGCATGCAATCATTCATGGAAAATTATTATCAAGCTTTAAATATTGTTATTGTAAGAGATGCATTTCGATATTTTAAGGCTTCCTTCTTTTATTTTTCAGAGTGAACACGTCATGCTTTACTGATTTTTTTCTTGAGTTAAATTGCTTTAGATCACGAAAATCGAGAGAGACGGGAGTGAGATGTTATGTTATAAAAAAAATATTGCGGTTCAACGAAATGCGGGTAACCATAAAATTGTATTTTTTTTATATTTCTTTTTATTTTATTCACAATTCGTTAAAAAAAGAGAGAAAAACCTCAAAAGCTTTCACGATGAGTATGAAGATCGCAGTGAGGGTTCATCGACTGTGAGTGAGTGGCACTTAATCAACTTTATACCGCCTCCATGATAATTATAAAGCAAGATAAATTCCACTCCTCATACGACTATATACGTTTGTGTCATTATCATGATCTCTTGATCTTTCTTCTCTTATTCATTTTTATTATATGTATATTTTATAACGAAATCATAATCTCAAAGTTATAAAGTCTCGTCAAAAGCACTTAAAGGATTTCTTATATTCATTTTGATTATCTTTTCTTGTGTGTGCTCTTTTTAATTTTTTCATTCTTTCATTATTCATTATTCGTACTTTGCTCTTTTTTTTTCTTTGCGAGTGTATTTGATATAGCATTCACTCGTGTAGCTTTTTAAAAGTTTAATTCAAAAAATTATAAATTTAAATGCGTCGTCCCATTGAAATATAATAAAAAGAGAATTTCAGATCGCAACAACGACAATAATAGTAAAAAAAGATCCCACATCATTTAAATTTTAAAATAGGCATTCTTTTAGACGGAAATTTTCATCAACCTTTGACAGATACATTTAGTTGGAATATACCTGACAATTGTGTTGCGTGCATTTAAGTGGAATATTTATGAGTGTCAATTGTAATTGTATGTGTGGTTCATTAAAAAAGCTTTTTGTAAAGCGAATAAATTAAATAAAAAAAAGAGAGCTTTTAACAATCCAATTAATGGCATATATATAAATGAAACAAGAGAAGTGGGAAAATAAAAGTCAGTCTTTTTAAAATATAATTAAAATCGCATTACAATCCAATTAATTTTAATTATTCTGAAAACCAAAATTACCCACATTTTTTTTTTGAAATGTGCATATTCATCATAAGAAAGAGATAAATTTTTATTCATCAATAAGAGATAAAATAAAAGAATGAATGACTGAAATAAATTATGAATCTCTCTCGTGTGCTCATTTCAGAATACAAGAATGTTTTATATGAGGCCAGGTGCAAATTGATCCCTTATAAAAGGAGAACAAGAGAACAATAAAAGTTTCCCTATCGATCGTAAATCAATTTATTCATAAGATTTATTTATTTTAGCATTGATGCACAGTTGGATAGACATTTTTATTGAGAATATTATAAGCTGGCTTAAAAGTTTAATGAAGGGTATTTGATAGAACAATATAAGTAGCTTATAAAATAAAGGTAGACAATGGTAGTGTCTATGAATATTTTAAGTTCACCAATGCATTTATAAAAAATGGAAATATTTACGCAAGCTTTAAACCACGCAATTAAAAATGTCTCTCTCTCACTTATACATTTTATCATTGTTCAATCCCACGATTTTCTTTTTTTTCTCATAAAATTTTATTTTATTTTTTATGTCTGCACTATTTTTAGTGGGAGGGAGAAATATACATTAATTATGGAAATGACAGTAAGAGCAGAGTGAGAAGAAAGTGTGGGATGAGTGCTACGCCAAAAAATAAAAATTATTAACGACAGACATGTATATTTTTTGACTTATTACCAACAAACATTTATAGCTTAAAGGCTACGGGATTTTTAGTGAAATGATGAACGTATTTGCACATTAAATAATGAAAAACTGCAATGATTAACAAAAAGTGACGTTGATTTTTATTATAATCATCATCACCACCAGCAGCAGCAAAAGCATGTGGCATAAATGAGGAGATGAAGAGAAAGAGAGAAGGGAACGGATGAAATATATAAATTTTAATGTGGGTCAGCATAAAAATTTCTTTTCTCTTTTTATATTTTTTCTCTTTGCATCATCACCATCTCACAATAATAGTGGCGTGTAAGAAGGAAAAACTTTCGCATAGCAAACCAAAGAAATATGCAGAGGAAGAAATATTTAAGAATGAAGATTATTGAAATTTTTCTTGCCCTCAAGTTGCGCTGCGTATGAAAGAACAGAACAGAAAGCGACAAACACCCGGCATCAAAAAGCAAGCATGCTATCTAATGTTACGTTAAAATTTCAAAAACATCTGCTCTTCAGAATAGAGCAAGAGCTAGAATGGAAAGCTTTATAATGAATGTGGCAGATATGTGTGTGTATGTTTCTGCCACACTCATTCAATCATTCATTTTGTTTGCATTTTTTTCATGAATGAAAAAGTCATCATTATTAAAGTTCACATCACATAATTATCGATATCAAAAGTATAAGCAGGAAAGAAGGCGCCGGAAATGAGCTGCCACATTTAGGGGTTTTGATAATTTCTCATTTCCCGTGTAATATGTACATTTATATTTTACTCACTTTATTTTCGACGCTATCGGGAGCTGCTTGAGCTTGTTGAGATGAATTGCTGTTGCTATTATTATTAGTTGAAGGAGTTTCATTTTCGGAAGTTGTAGCCGCTGGTTCGACTTCTTGCTTTATATTCATTGGCATATATTCCATTTCTGTATTCATTGCTTATTTAATTAACTTTTTGAGTTTTTTTGTGAAATTTATAAGAGAAATTGAAAATTTATGATTTACAAATGGTGGAATATTTTTTATGAAAATTTTAGCGCATTTGCACAGCGCTTTTGTATTCACTTGACTTTCTTCTTTTTATTTAGCGTTTTAACTTTTAAATCGACATGTTTTTAATAGTTTATGGATAGTAAATATAGCAAGATTCACATTAAAAAAAGTTTCTTAAGTTTCAAATTGAAAAACTTACTACTCAATGCTTTCAAAGTTGTATGGTTCTTTTTTTTTCAAAATAAAAACTAAGAAGTCGTTATTTTATTCATAAAATATTTATTTTAGGTACATAAATTTTTTGAAGGCGGATTTCTAGGAATTTTTCCAAACGTAAAACTCTCTGCTTGGAATTGTTCATTTTCTTCTGCTGATAACTCACCAGGTTGTGAATAGAATTTCTCGTCATTAATCTGAATTGTTGGAACATTTGACTGTTGAAATGGATTATCTCCAAATGGTTGTGTTTGTACTTGTTGTTGTGTCTGTTGAATTTGGAAAATGTTATTACTCGGTTGTAATGGTGTTTGAGACGCTTGTGGCTGAATATTTTGTGCACCAAAAATATTTGTCGTGCTTTGTTGTTGCACTTGCTGAAAAGGATTTGATGGAGTTTGAATCGTTTGAGAAGCAAAAATTGAAGGAGTTTGTAAAGGTTGATTGAAAGATTGACCAAATATTGATTGAGAATTTTGTGGTTGAATATTAGCTATTGGTTGTGACTGTGGAGTTGGCATTGATCCAAAAATTGAATTATGCTGTTGCTGCGGTTGTCCATAAATATTTTGTGTAAAGATTGAACTTTGCGGTTGCTGAACAGCAGAAGTTATGTTAGAACTGGATGCATTTACGAAAGAAAATGGAGAAGCTTGAGCAACTTGCTGCTGTGTTTGCATATTACTACTTGCTGAACCAAAAATAGATGTTCCTTGTGCTTGCTGTTGAAATGGATTGCTTATATTTGAAGAAGTTCCAAATATACTTGATGTACTCATGCCTGTGTTTGTTTGGTGATTACTTCCACCAAAAATATTAGAAGATTGAAAAGGATTTTGTGGTTGAGAAGAGATTGATGCTTTTGAAACAATTGGTGTCTTCTGATCAATTGAATTATTGTAAATTGATGCAATCAACTGTATTGTGTCAGGAGATGCCATCTTAAGTTCATTTAGCTTTTGAATCGCTGAATTATATTCTGCAGCTAACAAATTGATATATTGTTGCAAATTTCCATTCTTTGAGTTTTCAATATATCCCATTCTAATTTCTTCAAAAGATTGATCAGTTATAAAATTTGGTACAACACAACTTTCCTTGAACGGTCCAAAACAAGAAAGAACCCATTGTTTGCCATTAATTACTGAATCAACTTCACTCTTCAATAGTCCTCTAAAATAAAAAATTTATTTTCTCTCAAAGCCGATTTGATATAAATATTAGCACTTA
This sequence comes from Polypedilum vanderplanki, assembly GCA_018290095.1. Classification (NCBI taxonomy): domain Eukaryota; kingdom Metazoa; phylum Arthropoda; class Insecta; order Diptera; family Chironomidae; genus Polypedilum; species Polypedilum vanderplanki. The sequence continues at coordinate 26,775,281 of CM031380.1, read as the reverse complement.
CTTCAAATCAATATGATCATTATTACACTTTGATCCGAATCTGCAATTACCATTAATATAAAAATTACAAACTGGCATTTTAATTTAATTTTATTTTTCCAAAATGTTTCTCTTAAAAATTTTAGTGTTTTAAATTGTTTTTATTTTGTGCCGCGTTTATGAAAATTTTTAAAAATATTTACAGCCGTTAAATAAAAAATTGATGATTTTTATGAGAAATTTGACAAACTGAAAACTTTTATTATTCAAATTTCATTATAATTAGTTTATTTTAATGTCTTCTTCAACATCTTCAACGACATTTGTGTCAATTTCAACTTGAGCATCCTTTTCTTCCTCTATCTTTTCAGTTTTCACCTCTTTTATGCTATTATCACCATCTTCATCTGTTTCAGACTCATACTTTCTTTTGATGTACGTTCGAGGCATTTGATGCAAAGAAGTGTGCAAAACACAAGTCGATTCTTCGAATATATTAGCAATCGGATCTTGACAAATTATGCCAGATTTTTCAATACCACAAGATTTGAAGAGAATTTGTTTCTTATCCTCAAGTATGTGCTTTCTACAATATTTATTTTGAGGTAAGGGACGTTCTAAACATTTAACACCGTCCGAGAAGATGCACTTTGGAAGATTTTTTTGTTGTGCTATTGGGAGCATTTGTTCAGATTGCTGACGTTTTTCAAGAAATTTACGGTAAAGAATTGCTTCTGTTCCATGTTTTCGTTGATGATAGTGATTTAATGCCTTAAACTTTTCATATAAATGTCTTTCCTTTGGTGAATCGCGATATTGATCATATATATTTGAATAAAACTCTTTTTCTTTTTTCACACCAAGTAAATAATTTCGTCGTTTGTCTTTGAGCACTTTCTGTAACCTCTGGAATTGATCAATGTAAAGCGATTGAAGTTTTTGCAATTTTTCCTTTTTAATTCTTATAATTTCTTCGAGTTGAAATACTCCAGCATGTTTCAGTAAATCATCATCATCTTCTGAATCTACACTCTCTTGATCTGATTCATCTACTTCATGCATGAACGTATTCGAAAGAGTAAGAGGTGTATCTGAATCTGAATCACCATCTTCATCGTCTGACGGGTAATCAAGAATTTTTCGTCCACTGTTGTTTATTTCATTAGCATTAATTTCAAAGAAAGGATCAGTATTTGAAATTATAGATATTTCTTCCTCATCATCTTCATCAATTTTTGTGGTTGATTGAGGTTTAGATTTTTCATTTTGCACATACTGACTCAAGTTACTGACAATACGTTCTGATGAATCGATAAGTTTTTTACGGCCAACTGATGCTTTTGTTTTATTTATTTGATTCATTCTACTATGCTCAAAACAATATATTGATGCACTAAAACAATTATTGAAATTGTATAAAGATATTTAAATAATTGAAAAAAAATAAATTAACTTACTTTGGATCATTTTGTCTTACATTCATACAAGCATTTCCAATAGGTGAAACAAAATTACAAAGTGCATAAGACTTTGTATTTGGTTCACCCTTCAAAATGTGCTGAATGCAATAGTTATGATTTTCTTCAACTCTTTTTGAACACTCATATCCGGAATATTTGCACTTGATTCGTGATGGTGATAACATGTGATCCATTTTAAACAGTTTATACTATCTTTTCTAACGTTCTTTATGGTAAAATTAAAATAAATTTCAATATTGCAATTTGAAACTCAATAAAAACGCGAAAAATTCCGTGTCTTCACATTGTAAAGCGGCGCTTTAAAACATAGCTTCATATAAAACTGACGGTTGGTTTCAAATTTTAAACTGCTAAAAACGAACAAATTTACTTCTGGCGTAAAATTTATTTAAAAATTGTAAAATTGTGTTATTTACCATAGAAAAAGATGAATTCAATGAGTGAATCAAGCAACAAAATCAAAAGTAACCAAAATATCCAGGTTTACGTTCGAGTGAGGTGAGTTTCTTGTGAAATTATAAAAATTTTGATTATACTAAGAAAGATTCTTTCATTTAGACCAACAAATGCTCGAGAAAGATTACTCAAATCAAATGAAGTTGTTGAAGTTCAAGGAAATCGTGATATTATCGTAAAACAACTACATGATTCAAGAACAACAAAAAAATTTACTTTTGATCGTGCATTTGGAATGAATTCTTCACAAGTTGATGTATACAAAACAGTCGTTGAGCCACTAACACAAGAAGTTCTAGATGGATACAATTGTACTGTTTTTGCGTATGGACAAACTGGTAATTATTATATAGAATTTTTATTACAATATATATCATTATTTATAAAAAAAACTTCAGGTACTGGAAAAACGTATACGATGATTGGCGAAGAACAATCACTTGTCACGTCTAGCTACGATGATGCTAGCAGTGTTGGAATGATTCCTCGTGCTCTGTCACATTTATTCGATAAGCTAAGGACACAACAAGTGGAATTTGTAATGCGCGTATCTTATTTGGAACTTTACAATGAAGAGCTATGTGACCTTCTCTCAACTGATGATTCTACAAAAATAAGAATATTTGAAGATGCCAATAAAAAAGGCTCTGTCATCATTCAAGGTTTGGAAGAAATTCCAGTTCGATGCAAAGACGATGTTTATAAACTCTTGGCAAAAGGAACTGAGCGGAGAAAAACAGCAGCAACATTAATGAATGCACAAAGTTCTCGTTCACACACTGTCTTTTCTATTCTTGTGCACATCAAAGAAAACGGTGTAGATGGTGAAGAAATGCTTAAGATTGGAAAATTGAATCTTGTCGATTTAGCTGGTAGTGAAAATGCATCGAAAGCAGGAAATGAAAAGGGAATTCGTACTCGTGAGTCTGTAAATATCAATCAGTCTTTACTAACGCTCGGTCGTGTTATTACTGCTCTCGTTGAACGAACACCACATGTTCCATATCGAGAATCAAAATTAACTCGGCTTTTGCAAGAAAGTCTTGGCGGACGTACAAAAACTTCAATAATTGCAACAATCTCGTGTGGTCACAAAGATCTTGAAGAGACACTTAGCACATTAGATTATGCTCATCGAGCAAAGAATATTCAAAATAAGCCTGAAATCAATCAAAAGCTTACTAAAAAAGTTATTCTTAAAGAATATTCAGAGGAAATTGATCGACTTAAGCGTGACCTTGAAGCTGCACGTGAAAAAAATGGCATATATTTGGCAGTCGAAAATTACAATGAGTTGCTTTATAAAAATGAATCAACTTCTAAAGAACTTGTTGAATACATGGAAAAATTGCGACAAACAAAAGAAAAATTAGAAACCACAACAGAGTTGTTTAAATTGGCAGAATTTAATTTGCAAAATGTGTGTGAAAAATTAAAACTTACTGAAGGAAAAGTTCAAATAACAGAATCAGAACTAAAAAAAACTAAGAGAAATTTACGTAAAGTTGAGCAAAATTATACAGAAGCAAAGCATTTGATTACATGTCATCAAGATACAGAACAAGAATTGACAGATCGTGCAAAGGAAATAATAACAGTTGCAGATGAAGCAACAAATGACACAAAATCGCTTCAAGAAAATATTCGCAGGCGTAAAGAAAAAGAAGAGTACGCAACTAAAGTAACAAATGATTTGTTGAACTCAGTTACGATAAGCGTTAATGAAATGAAAAACGAAATTGAAAAGATGGAAAAACAGCACAAAGAGACAAGTGAACTCGTAATCTCTGATATTGATGGATATGTGATGACAAACAAAAATTATAATAAAGTCTTAGTATCTTCTCTAAAAGAGCTAAAAGAATTGCGCAAAAATTCAAACTTACTTCTAAGCCAAAATGTTGATGAATGGATGAAAAAACATAATTTATTGAATCAAACTGAATTAAAAAGTTTTTCCCAATTCATTAAGGAAGCACAGGATAAAGAGGAAAACTTTTTCACAATTCTATCTACTCGCATCGAAACATTTATGCAATTACTTGAAGAAAGAAACGCAGAAGAAATTAAATTAAAAGAATATTTTACCGACAAAATCAACACTCAACAACGAGAAATTGAAGAGTTTTCCAATTGCATGAATGAAAAGTTTAATAATTACCGAACGCAATTTGAATCAGTTTCGACATCAATGAAAAATAAAAATGAAGCACAGAATTTAAAAATACAACAAATGAAAAAATTAATTGAAGACTTTGAGGAACTTTCAAAAGAAGATGAACTAATACATCAGAAGATGTCAAATACGCATCAAAGTTTTGAAGCAACATGTATTTCTACCACAAATATGCTCGCTGAAAAGACTTCAAACACATCGAAAGAAAACCACAAATTTTTGAGTGATTTGGCATCTGTGCTAAATGAGAACCAAAATTCGCTTCAAAAGCATATTCAAGAGACAACTTCAGAAATTAAATCATTTGACGATCAATTCAAAAGCGCATTTATGAAACAATCCGAGAATGTCAAGAAATTTGAAAATAAATGTATTGAGGAAACAGCTCAATTAAAAACTACTGTTATGAACAACACAGAAAATACTGAAGAAAAGGAAAATGCGCTTGATTCTAAACTTGCAGAAACAATTAAAAACGAATCCACTGATACTGCTAATCGATTACAGGAAATTAAATCAGTTATTCAGCATAATCTACATCATTTTGTGAAAAATGCTGAGAAAAATTTAACTAATAATTTTAACACTATTGTCAAAGAATTTGACGAATATCAGCAAAAAGATGTTTTCATATATTGCCCAACAGGTGAAACACCTGCACGTAAAGAATATAAATTTAATCGACATTTGAGTGCTACGTCACCTCATGAGAGAATCATAAAACGTTTGCGTCTGGATCAAGGATTGTCTGATTCTCTTATACATGATACATCATTGATAGAAGTAATTAACTGCATTATTTTAATGAAAATTGCTTTTTAATCATAATAATATTTTTTAAATATTCATTAGGAAGACGAGGAGGTTCCATCGAATCAAGATGAGCCTGAACCCATTTTCAATTCAACTCCGTTGAGAACGGTAAATAATACAGCTAGTTTTAGTATCGACAAGAATAATTTAAGAAAAGAGATTGTTTCTAATACATCTAATGAAAATGAAGAAAATCAGGAGAATATTCCTATTAAATAAAGTATCATATTTTTAAGAATGAAAAGAGATAAAAATAAAACGTATAATTAAGCAGTCTCTGAAGTAAATTTTAATTGGATTTTATTATTATTTAACAAGTTTTATCTTTAAAATTTCTTTAAAATATTATCTTTTTTTAAGTAAAGCCATTTTTTAAAAGTTCGTTCATGCAATTAGAATATTTTTTCGTTTTTTTTTTGTGCAAATAAATTTTAAGATGATATCATGTGTTTTCCTAAAATATAAAACTAAATCTTACTACATAAATGACAATTTTCAAAAAAATTCATATACCTAACTAACATAAAACATAAACTTCTATAGTCAAAAAAATAAAATCTAAAACAGATAAGTACATAAGGTTGATTTGTAAAGGAAAATAAATATACTATTGTAAAATCATATCACAAAATGGGAAATCAAATTTAAACAATAAATTTCTAAAATTCTTTCATCGTATCACGTAGTTAAAATCTTTGTTTAAGTAGGAAAAGTCCATCATGCTCAATCTTTCTCACGCTTCTCTTTGTACATTATAAACTGTCATGTTCTTAATATATGAAAATTCTAATAATTGGTTGATAATTAAATATATATTGGTGCATTTTTTAAGTAGAAGGAAACTGATTCTAATTTCTTTGTGTTATTTTATTGCTATTATCGTCATTTACTTCTTCGTCATTATTATTTTCATCTTCCTCCAAATCGACGTCTGCTCGAAGACTTCCAATGATGTATGCCAAAAAACCACTCATTGCAACCATAACACCTCCAATGAAAAATGGTTCATCCCAGCTGTATATAAAATTTTTAGAGTTATAAGAAAATTTTCGCATAAATTTAAAAAAAAAAAAATTACCGATTAGTAACGTCAAAAATGGCACCTGCCAAAGGTGGACCAAGTAAAGATCCTATTCCTTGTACTAATAAAATTAATCCATATGCTAAAGTAAAGTCATCCATATCAACAAGTCGACTCGTAATCATTGGTGTAAATGAAAAAGAGCTACCAAATGTCACTCCAAAAACCGCACAAAGAATCATTAAAAAAGTGTAACTTGATGTGGCAAAAGGTATACAAAACATGGAAAGTCCGCAAACTAATAAAAAGAACAATATATTAGAAACAGTTAAATAGGAAAAGTTTTTCATCTTAAATTAATATTGCATGACACTTACGTACTAAACAAAAGGCATAAGTCTTTGTAACATTACACCATTTTTGATCACCGACCCATCCTAACACAATCATTCCAACAGTATTGAAAATACCAATAATTGATATTAGATATGCACTAGCTTCTTCACTATGTCCAAATTTTCGTAAAAACTCAGTGATATAAAAATATGGGATGATGTACCTATTGAAAATCAATTATTAATAATTGAAATTTATTTAAAATTATAAAATAATGCGCTCACCAAATGAATAAAAATAATGTTGAAAGAGACATCATCGCAAATTTGTATTCCAAAAAAAGTGAAAAATCAAAAATTGATTTGATGATATCAATAAAGTCGTCATACCATACATCCTGTAAATAGAAATAATTATTTCATACCATATTTGCACTCGATAAGTATTATACTCACTTCATTCTCTTTTGCAATCGTTGTCATTGAGTTTCTGTAAATATTTGGACAAGACGAGGCTTTCAATCGATAGCGATGTGTATTTAGAAGAGCTCCACGATAATGTATCGAGTTGCGATGAACTCGCATATTTTTCAAATAATTGCTATATCTTAGAGATGGATTCCTTTTTAAATTTCCACCCAATGGCATTGTTGTTGATTGCTTCTTGTGTGCTCTGTACTTAAATTTAGCCATGCTATTCTCAATAGGAATTATAATTTCACTTGCATTTCCATTAGGCATTTTTTTGGGCGATGATTGATTGTTGGGTTGAAAACTTTCATTTTCATATACAATATTCAATGAATTTCCACGAAAACTTTTCTTCAAGTCATCTTTGAATATATCCACGTGTGAGTATGGTTTAGTAAAAACAATTTCGTTAAGTGAAAAACGACTACCATGCATACCACTACGACGACGATTCATAAATTCATCTGAATCTGTTAATAAACGTCCGTGATCATCAATTGACAAGTTCATAGAACTAATTTCAAAATCACGATCAGTCGATGGTGCCTTTTCGAAAGAATTTAAAGTCTCAACGCTCGCGATTTTACATTTTAATGTTTGATTGTTGATGCTGATTTTATCATCTTCAATATCGTCAGTCTTTTCAACAACATTATTTTTCGTGGAAGTTGGAATTATTTTAACAATACTATAGTTATTATTGATGTAAGATGGTGAAAAGTTATCATCATGTGATATTGTTTCAGGACTTATAAGCTCGGGTCGTAATGAACGTCTACTACATGACCTTAGTCCTTCGATAGCATGTTCAAGCTCGTTACTTGAAATGAAAGTAGGCAGTAAAACTTCACTCTGATATTTTTTTGCTATCATTATATCAGGATCTTGAATTTGTTGATTTGCTTCAGTATTAACATTAGTTACTAAAGTATCTAACAAGTCTTCTTTTTTAGCGCCAGTTTCAATAAGTTTTTTGATTTCATCTAAGCACATACTTGAATTAGAAAAAGTTTGGATGCTTTGTGATCTTGCTTCTAACTTATTTTCTTCAATTAGCCACTCTGGGTCTATCATTAAAGCTCCAAACACACAAAAATTTAATAAAGTTCCACCAAGAATGAGAGTTGCACCACGCCATCCATAAAAACTTATCAGCCACTGTGTAAACGGTGCGTATAAAAAAGTACCTGGGCAAACACAAAAAAAATTATGTATTAGATTTCATTTTTGGTCACAATTTATCTAAATTGCAACAACTACACAATTGCGTTTGCTCACCTATTCCTGTTCCACTAGCACCAATTCCTGTAGCAAATGTTCGCTTTTGTTCAAACCAAAAAGCTATTGAAACGACTGCTGTGACATAGATAACTCCTAAACCAAGACCACTGATGATACCAAATGTAATAAAGAGCATCTCAACAGAATTTGAAATTGCAGAAAGTGCGAAACCAGCGCAACCTAAAACCCCTCCAATCATAGTCATTTTTTGACAGCCATATTTGTCTACTAAATTCGACATAACAGGCCCTACGAGCTAAATAAAAATAAAATAAACATCAAGTTTAAATCAGTAAAAAATATGTCAACATCTTTGGCATGCATATGTATATATACATTCATCGTTGTACTTACCAGAGGAACCGACATAAAAAGTGAACCGATCCAGGCAGTTTTAGTTGTTCCTTCATTAAAATATTTTAAAAGCTCGGTGTATATGAGACCAAAAGAAAAAGAAATGCCATCAGCAATCAATGATACCATTAGAGAGGCAAACACAATAACCCAGCCTGTTATACGATAAAAAAAATTATAAACGAATTAAATAATTTGACAATAAATAAATACTCACCATAACCTCCATCAGGAATCATTTTCTTTTTATTCTCTTTGTATGTTGATGATGTTACAGATACATCTGAAACAGATATCTCTGAAGAAATTGTTGTCAATCTTTTTCTTCTCGTGCCATTCTCTTGCACCTTAAATGTGACTTCTGCCGGATTTAATAAATTTTCTTTCATAATTGCTAATTGATCACGATAATAGAGATGCGTTGTATAAGCATCTTCATTTGTGTCGTCGGGAAATATTTTCCGTGTATTTATTTTCGGTGGCGCTAGGTCAACAACCATTATTAGTCGTTATTATGTTAGGTCAGTATTGTTTGATTGCGTATTTTCTTCGAATGATAATAAATATTTCAAAATTGTCGAGAGTTTTATAATATTGTCAGAAGCATATATATATGTCGAAAATTGCGTATGTGTGTTATGAAGCGTAAAATTTATTCCAAAATTTTATTCTTAATCATTAATAACATTAACGTTTCTTGTTTCATGCGGCAGTAAATTTTTTCTTCCTTATTTTTTTTGTTGGTTGGTTTTTCACTATTAAGTCAATCTTAATAATTGACAGTCTGACATATGCACATATACACACACCTTGTATGTAATATTATTACACAAAATAAAGAAAATGGAATTTTCGAGGCTTCTTCTTCTCTTTCTTCCTTTCAAAAAGTGATTAATGATTATTTTTATCTGTTTTCTCTTTTACTCTATTTTTCATGACCTTCACAGCAAAGTTGCTCCTTTGGATTGCTTCCAATATATCGACAATTTTCTTTTTCCTTCTCAGTCGACTCCTCGCGCGCGCTTAGTTTCGTCAATTAATGTTATTAAAATGAATTAGGCTATTTTTTCTTCTCTCAATTGACATTTGATTTTTCTCTCTTTTTATCGCGATTATTCAAGCACGTGATTAATTAGTTTTCATAGCTCAAACATATATGCTCATTATTTTCGCACACAATCGTCTCAAGTTTTTACACTGTTTCACTTCACATAGATTTTTGTGCCTATTTTTACAACACAAAAAGTTTTCTTTACTCCTCGATCAGTTGTAAATATTAAAAGTTGCTGCCAATGTAGGAAATTTTTATATATGGCGACTTGTATTAAAAAGAAAGCACTTTCCTTTCTGTTACTCTGATCTCGTGTGTCGCCTCAGAATATTTATAGAACTTCTTTTATTTATATTTTTTGTGCTCTTCTTTACGTTCGAAATAAATTTGCTTCTTTTTATTGCCCAACACAATCACTATTATAATGAAAGCTTTTGATATTGTTTCTTTATAGTCTTTAAGCACTGTCTATGTATTGTTTTTATTGTTTGACGAGCCATTTAGAATAGTTTATTGCTTATTATCAACTTGAGACGAGGATCTTTTGGTAGATATTGCAAAAATAATGTTACAAATTTAAGAAAATTTTTATCTGTCCGTATTGTTCTCATCAATGACCGGTTTAATTTTTTATACGTTAATTTATAATTGACTGTTGTTATCACTGTTTGCGCTTTCATCAAGCTTTTTTGCTATGCACTTTAATTTTTTTTAGATTTTATCACTTGATTAACAAATGTAATTTGAGCTACCATACACGTGATGTCAGATTCTTTCAATGTCAGATGACCACAATCGAATCTTTTGAAACACGCCACATATTTGAAAAATTCTATTCTAGTTTAAATTAAGGGATGATGATGGCGAAGATTCGACTGTTTGTTTCAATTGTACTCGAATGAATGAAAAGAAGATGGAAAATTTCCTCTTTCTGGCTACTCTCTCTCTACGATTTTTGTTTTTACATTCGTCAATTGAAAAATTTATACCACCACTGAATTGCTCTCGTGTTTTTCTCTTGCGTCAATTTTTGTAGTTCACTTGTGTGTTTCTTTCTTTTTGTTTATTGACGACACTGTCTATCGACTTTTTGCTTGTTTGAAGCAGTGTAAATCTCTGTAAGAGAATAGAGAAAGAAAAATATATTATCAAATATAAAACTTTCATCTACACATACACAGAAAAGAGAATGAATCTTTTGAAATTTAATATTTTAAAACATTTTTAAGTTTCAACGCAAACAAACTTAATGAGAATGTTGTTGATTTCAACAGCTGTTGCCCATGTCAGCAAATAACTTGTTTATCTTGCAATTTAAACTTGGTTGTTCATTTATGTATAGTGCAAGTAGTTTTCGGTTTTTATGACGATTTGAAAATTTTGAATATTCTAGAGTGTAATATGCAATATTTACAGATCTGTTAAAATAACTATCTAGACAGACATTTAAATATCATAATATTTTTCATTTTTAACAGTTTACTGATTCGTTCAATCATCTTTTCAACAAAATTTTCCTGCTCACCTCGCGTTGTCGTGTGTTGCCAAAAAAAATTATCTAAAATTAGTTCATACACGTTTTCGCGTGTCTAGTATGACGTCAAAAATTCTTTTTTTCATATTCAAGTTCAAGAAAAGTGAAACATGTTAATGCAATTTAACTTGTTATTATCAAGGTATTTTCTCTTAAATTCATCTGCCAGGTGAAATATAGTCTAAACGTGATCTGTATGAAGATAAGCTTCTTTTTTGTTGGCGTTGTGAGCTCTTTTAATTTTAATTTACTCAGAAATTAAATATTTAATCAAGTGTTTTTTCATAAAATGACACATTGTTGAAAACAAAAAGTTTGAAGTTATATTAATAAAACGTTTCAATTCTTTGAGTATATACGTAACATGAGATAAAAAAACAGAAATTAAATTTGACGCCGTTTTGGTTAAACTAATTAGAGGTGTTTTTAATCAATGGAAAATTCCTACTCATAAATGTTATCAACATTTTCTAATGACAAAACTCGCATGTATTCTCTTACAAAATCATTCAACAGGAATGAATTTTTTTTATATAAAAATATTTTTAAATATGACGAATGATAAGATTAAATAGCTAGAGAGGTAAGCATGAAGACACTTGTATGTGAGAACTTTTGTTCATAGACATAAGTTAGAACGTAATAAGAAATCGTCAAGTTGAGTGACTTCTATAAAATTTAACACATAAATAAAAATTTATCGTTCTTTAACAAGAGTTAATTGAGAAGTTGTGCGATACAATATGATACTTCAATTACTGAAAAAATAAATATTGACAGTGATATATTATTGATAATAAAAATTTATAGATTACTCAAAATCAGAATTTTATTCCCGTTAAACTTGGCAATGTATAAATAATACTCAAGGTCGAATGATATTTTTCGTTGCTGTTTTTCTCTTTCTTTTTTTTCTCAATACATATGACGCCCGAAAGGTGAATGTACTTGTAATATAAAAATGCATATAGAAAATGTGTCAAGCGATACACAGCGAAATATATTTACTGCACAAGGTTCAAAATTAATTTTTTATAGTCAATAAGCATAATTCATAACATGTTTTTTCTCCCTGAGCGAATTTTTTTCCTTGCTGTCTCTCTCTCTCTTGATGCTTATAAATAAAAAAAATATATATATATGAGTGTGTGGCGTGTACAAAAATGAAATTTTTTATTTTTTGTTTGACCGAGTAAGGTGAATATAAACGACCGATAAATACATTTTTTTTGCTCGAAAGTATGAATGTGAATGTTAAAATCATCGTCATCTCATTATAACTGTATTGAAATTCCTTTTCTCTCATAGTCATTCAGTAGCAACAGCCTTTGTGATAAAATTACTGACTCATATCAAAATATGTTTAAACAGCATTGCTCTTGAACTTTTGCAACAAAAGAAAAAGATATCTCATTTTATGTATGTAGGTCATTTATCGATAAAGAAAAGAATGTAAGAGTTTTAGACCTTTTTTGTTGAGTATTCATAACTAAACTCATTTACAAATCAAAAATGCGTGAAGCCTTGAATTTTAATTAAAATAAATATAGTTCTTTCTGAGTTCCTCAAACCATGAAATTAATTTTTTTCTTCTTCTTATATTCAATGGATTACGAATGAAAACGAAACTTCCAAAATTTCTACTAAAGTAAATCGTAAATAAAAATAGTTTTTTGCGTGCTTATTATTCAACAAACCTTCGTGTGGCTTCTTCCTGTGCAAATTAATATATTCCAGTAGCTACTTTTTATCGGGCCTTTCGTGAAATCGATAAAAATTCACATTTGACTATTTGATTTTTCACAACTCGCAACTCAGCTTTTGCGTAAAGAACATTACACAATTTTCCACTTTGTAAAAAATTTACTGGAGTAATTTTGAATTATTCAAAACTTTTTTGCATGCTTAATTGATAATGAAAATCAACACTATTATAAATTACACGATTAGAAAAATATAAGAAGAGAGAGTAATTCTCGATACTTCTTCGTTGACAGAAAAATGTAAAATGACTAGTCGGTCGAAAAAATGTATTTGAAGCTCCACAAATAAATGAAGAAGTCGTGGAGAAGTCGTCAGATGGTTATTGTATATTGACATGCGCTGCTTATAAAGCACGTTTTTCACTATAAATGTTTATATCAATATCAAGTCCATTCGCTTTGTAAACAGCTGATTGAAGAGAGAAAAAATTCTCTCAATCGCACGTGCTATTAACACTGAAAAACTGTTTATTAAGTAATAAATACATATTTACAAATTTTTTTCTCTCATTTTTTATTTCAACTATTCTTCGATTAGATTCTAACAAACAAAAAAAATATTTCTTTGGAAAAATTTTAATATGAAGAGTGTGCATTTCTTTTCCATTTAACAATTCTTATTAATTTTATTAACTAATGATTTTACGGATTTATGAACTCGAATGAGTAACATGAAACCAATTAATATTGCTATGAATGAAATGTAACTCGCAATGCCTTCATAAATGAATCTGGGTGCAAATATCTTCCATACCATTAAATGTCTACATAGTATTGTACACGCAATCATTGAGGCAAGTGTTTTTGTGCCTTGCAATACAATCAATTGACAACCGACTTTAAATGTAGATCCCAAAAAGAGATTTTCATTTTCATACAATGAAATTTCCCCACGCGTTATACTTTTTACACTTGTTGATTCAATACTGTCACCATCATCGTTTAGAGTGATTTTTCTATATTCTGAAGTCATATCATCTTTGTTGTTGCCCTTCTTATCTTGAACAAATGATGTCTTCAATGAAAGATTCGGCCATATTGAGTAAATCATAAATGGAGCAAAAACTAGTAATGGATATAGTATGAGTAAAACTAAATTAGAATTAAATGTACTTAATAAAACTAAAATTGCAGAAATAATATTTGAATGATCAAAATTGGCTGTTCGACCAACAAATGCAGCATTCCAGTCAATTCGTGAAATCGTAGGTTGATGAGATGTACTATAAAATCCATATGAGTAAAGAAGATACCATGTAACAATAAGTGAAAAGCTTGGTTGAAGGCAATCTTTTATGGTTGTGGCACTTTCATAGCGTAAGATTGAATAAATAAATAAAACACCAAAACCGACAGTTAGAACTATTAAAAATCCATTACAAACATTGACACCAAGTAAAAGTGCGAGCATTATGCTAAGAATTGTTCCAAAAGCTATAAATATTGATGAGTACACAGTTGCTAGTCCATATACGATGGGAATTTGAGTTTTATTTTGCTCATTGAATACATTTTTAATGTGACGATAGAGCTCTGGTATTATGTTATTGTAGCTCGTTAAATTGACTTTATCGGTATTGCGTGGAAGAGTATAGATAAGTAAAGGACTTATGCTAACTATTAAAATCTCGAGAAGAAATATTCCGTAAACAATCAATGCTAGTGTGTCGAGATGTACGTATGATACTATTGGTCTTTTCAATTGTTTTTGTGATAAAACTAAATAGCCACATGCAGCAATAACTGAAATTGTTGGACCAAATCTTATTAAAAGTACATGAGGCGAAAAACCAGTTAAATTGCCATTTGCTTTGAGAAATCCTCTAACAAGTGCCACTAGTAAGGCCAACGTTATAACAGGTATAAAATTCAATTTTTTATCTGGTTCATTACTCACATTCTCAGAGTTTGTTAAATAATCCCAACAGTCGCCTTGTTCTTCTCGACATTTAAAATAATTACTTGATAATCTCAGTAATGTAATGCAAATCAATGCTACCGTGATAATTTTGAAAAATGTCAAGCGCAAAAATTTGAATTTTAAGCCCTTAAACTCAGCAAGTGTCGTACTCCTTCTGATTTCATAAACGGCATAGATAATTTGAACACTTAATAAGAAGCAAAGAATACGCTGTTCTTGTATGATAAAGCTATTTGAGAAGAATACCACAATTGAAAATGCAAAAGTTAATCGAGGCACAAGATTGATTATTTTCTTTGTAGCACTCATCATATCGACAATGGTTGTCCAATTTTGAATAATAACGAAACCAAAGAATAGAATATTACATAAAGATGACATGAAGAGTATAGCAATGATTTCATCATCATATCCGAGTTCAAAAGATAAAAAGTACCCAATTATTGATGCAATAACACATGAGCATGCTTGAGTTATGAGAAGTTTTGAATTTAGAATTTGATGAAAATCTTGTGGTGGAATATTGTTGACAATGATGAATGCAGTAAAAATTCCTACAAATGTAATAAGCATTCCCTGTGTCATCAATTTGGGATTAAATTTTATCCAAATATTTCTACACATTTCTAGCATATTATTCATATTATTCTTTATATCGGTAGCGACACTTTTAAATCCCTCATCAGAAAATATTGTATTTACTCGAAATTCAAACATTTCGTATTTTAAATCGATGTTATCTAAATCATCATACGAAAACACTTTATCATGTTCATTTGAATAGACATCAAGATAATTTTTAATTTGTTTTGCATTATGCCATAAATGCATTAGTAATGATTCTCGTCTTTGAACTTCATTATTACTAATATCTGGAAGAAGTTGAAAACTGATTGAACCAAGGTTTGAAAATGGAATTGGAACACCGAGAATTGTTGAAAGCGTAGAAGTTAAATCAATTTGTTGAATATTATCAACATAATTATCAAATGATTTTGAAATGAATGGTTTGTGTTTTGAGTATGCAAATAATAAAGCTTCTGTTTCATCATCAGAACTTCCACCATGATCTCCAGAATCTGTCATTCCATGATCACCCATAACAATCAGCATTGTATCATTATCAATTGTTTCAACATATTTTTTAATCACATCGTTCATTTCAGTTAGCTTTCGTGACATTTCTCTATGATATGGACCAAACTTATGACCACAATGATCAACTCCGAGAAAATGAGCAATTATCAAATCCCAATCATTTTTTGCTAATTCTTGTGGTAAATTTTTGAGAATTGCTAAAAAAAAATTAAAATATTAATAAAAGTGAAAGAATATAAAATAATATTCATACCATTATCGACAGTATCAAGATCATGAATATTGAAGCTCGGATGAGGATAGGCTCTCTTAAATCGTTTAGGGAATAATTCAATCCATGTTTGATCTCCTAAAAAGACTGCTGTCTTATTATTTGATATTATTTGGTCTATAATATTATCCTCATTGATTTCAGGTGTAGCAAAATTTGATCCCATATCTATGAAAGTAGGCAAACTACCAGTTGTGATGCCTTTTAATCGTTGTAAAGTAGTTGTTGGTGGATCAGCGACAAATTTGAGCAAACGAGTATGTTCTGGCTCTTGTTTTAAAAGTTGATGTATGATTGGTAATTTATTTTGATATGACAATGGGTTCTTTAGGTTTTCATCGTAAACCCCAAATTCATATTTTAATGCATCAATCAGAAATATAACGACTTTACTTTTTCTCTCTAAACAAATTTTGTCTGCATAAAAACTGATGTTTTTTGAGACATCCAGAAAATCTAAATTGCTGCATGATTTCTTAATCATATAAATGAGAAGATAGAGATGAGATCAAAGTAATATGAGTATAAATTATATAACTTACTTTATCATCATTTAAACAACGTTCTCCAGTCAGATTTATGTTAATTTTATCACAATTTCTTTTTTCAGTTCGCGACGATCTTGTTAATAGAAAGCCTCGAGAAAATATATGAATTCCAGAAGAAATGATGGACACAAAAATGATTAAAACGAAAATATAATTTAAGTTTGCCATTTTAGCAATGTTTTAATTGAATTATTATTTTCTGGACATTTTTTTCTCTTACTCTTAACACAGTCTTTCCTCGAATATAATAAGTGCTTTACATACAAGTGTATTTGTATGCTGACATATAATAAAAAACTACCAAACCCTGACTAAACGTAAACAAAAACAATTGTTGTATGCATATAACAATAAAATTTTATCAATAAAAAATGGAAAGCAGTTTTGAAAATTTCTGCAGATTTTGTCTCTCAAAAAATGCAGAAAATTTATCACTTTCATTAGATAATGATAAAATATTAATTCGACTCCAAAATAAATTGATTGATTTGAAAAAAGTGTTAAAATCCTTAAATTTACACTCTGATGAAAAAGAATTACCTAAACTTGTGTGTCATGTGTGTAAGGACATTATTTTAAATTTTTACCAATTAAAAAAAACTTATCAAGAGAATGAATCGGTACTAATTGAAAAATCTTCATCACTAGAGAGTGAGAGTTGTAATGTAGAAAAAGAAAAATTAATAAAAACAGTTGAAGAATTTTATAGCGAATTTGAGGATGGTGAATTAAATATCATAAAATATAAAGACAAGCTTGTGATAGAAAAACTTAATGTCAATCTGTAAGTAGAAAAATTATAACTAATTTTCTTTTACTTATTGAAATTTTTAGTGATCAATTACAAGGTCATCATGAAAGTGTTGTACAAGAGACAGTAGAATCACACATTGAGGAAAGTGTTGTTCCAGTTATTCAATATGCTGAAAGTGAAGAATCAATGAAAGAAGAATATTTAACCATTGATGAGGAAGAGTGTTATACTACTGAGATCAGTATTAAAATTGATGAACAAATTGAAGAAAATACAAAAATTTCGAAAAAGAGGAATTTAATAGAAAATGTTCAATGCAACGAACATGAAATGATTATGAAGAAAAAAGTTAAAGAAAATCAAGAAATCTATAGCTACAGTTGTTCAAATTGTTTAGCTTTATATCCTGATGAGAAATCAGCAAATGAGCATATAACAAAATATGCAACGAACAATTTATGCAAGACATCAAAATGTAACGAATGTGGAATTTTATTTCAATCTGAAATTATCTATCAAAAACATGTTAGTTATCATTTTCTCTCTAAAATGTCCAATCTCTTTTCTTATTTTGAATGCTCAATGTGTAAAATTATTTTTGGAATAAAAAAAGATATCGAGCAACATGAGAAGCAACACTTAGAAGATAAAAATTTTATTTATAAATTCGAACGAAAATCTCAAATTGAGGGATGCGAAATTTTTCATAGAGAACTTTTTGATGGAGAAGATACTTGGAATTGTGGACATTGTGATATGAAATTTGATTCAAAAAACGACATCAATTTTCATCTCACGTTGTTTCATGCTAATGTATACTGTCCATTTTGTAAGCAATCATTTGGAAAATCCATCCCTTATCTCGTTAATCACTTGAAATTAAAACATCCAGAAAAATTTGAAGAAATTGTATTTAATTGCTCATTTTGTAATGAAAGTTTTTCCGTTTATTTGGATATGAAAAATCATGAGAAAATTTGCAAGAACAAAAAATTCTCTTGTACTCATTGTGATAAAAAGTTTGCATTAGAACGACAACTGAAGGAACATCTCGATTCTATTAAAGGAGAATTTAAATTTTCATGCGATATATGCAAGAAGTCTTTTACCAACAAAAATGCCTACACTGTTCACAAAAGAATTCATTTGAGATTGAAGCCTTATATTTGCACATTTGATGGGTGTCAAAAGTCATTTCGAACAAATTCACAACTAAGCGCTCACATGGATATTCACAGCGAGTTTAAAAATTTCAAATGTAAATTCTGTGAAATACTTTTTCAAACAAGAGGTGCTAGACGAGTGCATGAAAAAACGCATTATCAAGAAAACTTATGTAAAATTTGCGATAGTGTATTTAAACAAAGACCTCATCTGATACGACACATCAACACAATACATAAAATTAAATGTGACAGCAAGAATATGGAGAAACAAGTTGAACTTTATTTGAAAACTTAAAAAATTATTTTATAATGTTACAATTTGTGTTGAAATTAAATTTATCGCTTTTTTTTCTTCGCATGTAAGTTTATTCCTTGGCTCATTCTTAAAAAAGCACGTATTAATAAAAACACTGAAATAATAAAATTTTGTTATCGATATTTTACTTAGAAAAGATATTTTTTTATCCATACCACACACGAGTGCAATAAACATGGTATAATTAAAATAATTCTCATCGTGTACCTCCTCAATTTCTTCTACAGCTTCAAATGATTTTTTAAGAATTTCAAATTGTTTATTAATTTGACTGTCAAATGTTCTACTAAATTCCAGTTGCTCCTCAGATGAGAGATGATGAAGCCGCTCTTTTATGTTTAATATTTGCTCAAGTATTCGTCTACCTTCTTCACTTTGTTTCAATATTTCCAAAGAGTCCGTAGTCAAAAATTTGTCGAAGAACATTTTCACGTGTGCACACTTCAACTCCTAAACAGATACTGACATGAATGCGGTGCGTACATCTTCTTATTGCTATCGCAATTAGCACTTTTCCAATATTTATTTTCTTTTCAATAATATCCGTAAACTCAGTACTTTCCCAGAACATCAGTTACTTAATCAATAAAAATAATACAACTTTACATTTAATTTCAACATTTTTATTTAAACTTTTAGCAAATAATTATAAAATGGAATGCTAAAATATGAGTTTAATTAATTGTGAATGTATTAAACAAGTCTTGCATTTCACACATATATGTAAAATTAAATTTAATAACAGCTGTAAGAAGTACAGAAATAGGATCATCATATTGTTCATTTTTCTTTCTTTGATCTTGGCGAGGCTGGTGGTGAATTCAATTTTTTCTCTTTTTTCAGCTCCTTTTTACTCTTCTTGTCTTTCTTTAGCTCTTTTTCCATAATTGATTTGTACAATTTATAGCCAAAGAATCCTTTAAAGCAAAAAAATACATTTAGTAAATTTTAAAACGGGGATTTCTTTTAATTATGATAATGGCATTATAAAGTGATAAAAAATTTATAGAGAAATTTTCTAACCAAATATAACGAGTACGATAATAAACGCGATAAGGAAAAAAAAATAATTTGGTTCAGGTGCAACTCTAAAATTATTAATTGGGATTTCCCTTTCTTCTTCTGCAGAAGCATAATCTGGATTTTGATCCATTCTTGCTTTAATACTCTCTTTTACATCTTGAAATGTTTCACTAAATTTTTCTTGAAAATCTTTAGTAAATTTTTCTCTGTCCTCTGGTGACAACTCCTTAAATTGCGTATTCAAGTCTTTTAATTTATTACGAATTTTATCGGCAAGAGCCTGCCCTTCAGGTGTTTTCATTAACTCATCAATAGCTAATTTTGTTTTTTCACTATCAACTGAATTTGACATTTTGCTAAATCAGAAGAAATTATACTTCCACGTAATAAACAATTCGATTGACTGAGCATATATATTTGTA
Source organism: Polypedilum vanderplanki (assembly GCA_018290095.1). NCBI lineage: Eukaryota > Metazoa > Arthropoda > Insecta > Diptera > Chironomidae > Polypedilum > Polypedilum vanderplanki. Next base: position 26,755,047 of record CM031380.1, on the reverse strand, counting down.
CAAAAATTGACCAATGTTTTTCAATTATCGCGCACTTATCTAATCAATTAGATTATTAGTGACTAAATTCTCATTTGAAATTGCCATGGATTTTCTTAGAGACACAACAACCTTCAACCTCATCATAAACATCAATGAGTCTTCGAATGTGGGTGCTATATATGAAGGATTGTGAAAGCATTCCCAGGCAACTGTATTTATTTTATTCTATCATGCGTGATTAATTACTTTCATTCAAGTATCCGATAGTTTCTTAATAAAAATTTATTCTATTGGAAAATACGGGTAGGATAATGTTTTTTGCAATAAAATTTAAGAAGGTATTGGGTCAAATACAATGTAAATTAACACACGTGGCCTACTGAACTAGCAACTGATAACGCGATTGAAAATAATCTTACCAAAAATAATGACTATTATCATCACTAATGCAATGAGTTTAAGCCAGTCCTGTGGCGTTATTACATTAACTTTTTTTGGCATTGCTTCTTCAGCAAATAATTCTGGATGCATTGCTCGTTCAAGAACATTATTTCTTAATTTTGCCTTTCCTTCCTCACTAATATCAGTGAGTTGATCAATAAATGCAAGCAAAAATTCAGTAGTTTGAGCTTCAATTTCTTCAGCTGTATATTCATGAGCTGCACTACCCTCTTGAACTGCTTCTGTCACAGTCTCAATTACTTCATCCATGTTTAAATATTAAAGTCTCTCTCACACCACCCTCTTAATTGTTCGGTATTCAAATCAAAACTACTCATGACTTTGAATTTATACAGAGAATTTTTAAATTTTTCGGTCAATATTCTCATGAGTTCATCAAAAAAAAAACTCATTTATGCTCACCTAAATTAATTTAAAATTTTTCTGAGAATAATTGAGCAAACACGAGCGAATACATTGAGTGTTTTATGTGATTGTTTTTGTTTGACAATAATTTTTTTTGTAGTAGACTAGTCTACCACCTGTTGTGTATATGAATCAACATGTTGGTGACACTGACCTTTCTAATTAGAATAGTAATTGACAATGAATTAGGAAAGAAAATATTATTTTGTTCTTTCATTGACTTTGTAGTGATTTCATCGTAAATAAATCTTACGAAATCAAGAGATTACATGTTTCTTCATACAGTAAGTATATGATAGAAAGTAATTTTTTCCATCTACGTGGAACTTGTGTGTAAAAAACTTGTGTGTTCTTGTTGCTTCCAGATTTTTAGTCGAAATTCACTCTCACGATAGTAAAATGATTGATGAAAGATTACAGATGATATTTTGTCATGTACAATAAACAATAAAGTTCATTCGAATAGAAATAGTATTACCCATTAATGCTAAGATTAAAATTGTCGGCACCACAAACACAAGATTTGGGAATGAATGTTGAAAAGGATCAGTTTTTCCTGATAATTCTACCATCTTTCAATTTCCTCAGAAACTTTTATTGAAGCTTGAACAATAAAATTTAGAATTAAATATTTATTCTCACAGATTTTGTCTAAAAAATTATATTTTTTAATAACACACAAAAATTTTTTGTGTACGTCACAAGAGTGTTATAACTTTATGTGGTGACTTTATCCAATACACATTACAAGTTTTTCACCACAATTCAAATTCACCATATACATGTGTGATATCTGATTTATTTGCACACTCCTCGAAATAAAAAATTCACTTCCATTTCTTTTCTTTTGTAAATAAATTTTTAAAATTCATAAGAAGTAAAAGTGAGAAGAAATTTATTTTCAAATATTTTTGTCTTTATTTAAAAATTTTTGTAAGTAAAAGTCTTGATACAAGTTTTTCTTTTCATGTGATTTAAACCTATTTCCTTAAATAAATTATAATAATTGCTTTAGCAAATATTAATTACTATCGACCAAAATTTTATTTGTCTTCTTCTTTCTCTTTTTTTTTGTTGGAGCAAAATATTGGTGTCAGTATGAATCTTTTTCTTGCAGATTTGTTTGTGATAATTATTATTATTGATGCGAGATGATTGGTGACTGAGCGTAAGAGAAATTTTTTTCCTTTTAAATATGATTATTTAATCTTAAGAGCTAAAGTTTTCTTATTTGTTTTTTTATGAAAGAAATTGTAAATTTTTGTTTAATTCTTGACTAAATTTTCTTTTTCTTCAACTTTTGTTTCTTCTTTTTGTACGACAACAGGTTCATCAACGATTTTGACGGGCTCCTCAACTTTTCGGACCTCTTCTTCAACAACTGGCTGCACTTCTTCGGCTTCTGGTTCTGGATTTGATAGCTTATCTTCAGTCTTTGTTGGATTAGAATTTTGTTGTTGATTGCCAGCAAATGACGATAATGTATTTTGAATGTTTGATTGGACGTTTGAAACTGTTTGACTAAGAGTATTTTGAACACTTTGACCAACGTTTTGCAATTGATTTGTGAACTGTTGACCAGCATTGACAACATTAGAAACAACTGCTTGAAACAAATTTGGAGCTGCTGTTGTTCCATCATTTTGAACATCATTAGCAACTGCAGCATTATTATTAATACCCAAGGTATTTTGGATTGATTGAATAACTTGTTGAATTGGTCCTGGACGTGTTGTTGTTGGTGCAGCTGGTGGTGGAGTTTGTTCTTCGGCAGTTTCTGATCCATTTGCTACTTCATCAGCAGCTACAGCAGTAGTTGGTGGTTGAGTAGCTCTGTTCAAGAGTGGTCCAACAATTGGCAAATTTCCCGCTGCGCTTTGAATTGTTTGAATAATTGTTTGACGTCCATCTTCAGCAGCTCTCAAACCTGGTTCTGCTTCTTTCATCGTCACCTCAGCTGGCATATTTTCTGTCATCATTGGTTCGACTTTTTTCACTTCTTCTTCAACAACTGCTTTAACTTCATCCTTCAACTTCTCTGGCTCAGCAACTTTTTCTGGCATTTTCTCATCCATCATCATGACTGGTACTGGTTCTGATTTGACGACTGGCATAGCTAACATTTCATCTGCTTTCATTTCAGCCATAGGTTCAGATTTAACCTCATCAACTTTCATATCGACAGTTGGTTCACTTTTAACCTCATCCATCTTCATTTCTGTCATAACTGGCTCACTCTTGACTTCATCCATTTTTGTTTCCTCAACAACAGTAGCAGCTGGCATTACAACTTCACTTTTTACCTGAGGAATTTCCTCTTTTACGACATTACGGACCATTGGTTTGATAACTTCTTCTTCAGTGATCACAACAGCAACTGGCTCATGTCTAAGTTCTGAAACTGGCTCAATAACGACTGTTTCTTTTACAACTTCAGCAACTGGCTGTTCTACTGATGGAACTGATTCTGTGCGGAAATTATCGACTGGTTTTTCAGGAGTTTCTTCAACTGCTACCATTTCGATAATTTTTTCAACAACTTCAGGAACTACGACTTTTTCAACGACAGTTCTCAAAGCTGGCTCAACTTCTGGTACAACATCCTTAACAACCTCTTTCTTTTCTTCAACAACAAGTGGAGCTTTTTCTTCAACAATACGACTCTCAACTGGTGGCACAATAGTTTCTTCTTTAACTACTGGTTCTTTCTCTTCGACTTCAATGGCACTATTTTTCTTTAAATCTGATTGCAATTCAACTTTTAAAATTTCTTCAACGATCGATGGAATGAGTGCTGATCCTGAGTTGCGAGCAATTCTTTGCACATTAGCAGCATTCGCCACCAAAGCGAAGCATAAAATTGCACCGAATATGGCAATCTTCATAATTTCTTGCGTTTATCCAAACTCACACAAAAATTAAAAATTTAAATAAAGTTCTTCTTTTCTATATCACTGTTTTGTTCTCTTTTGATTCAATTCACTGTACCGAAGGCGAAAGAGAGAAGAGTTGTTATTTTTACCGTTTTTGTTCTTAGCTCGGTCACTTTTTATCACAAACTGAATGTGAACATGAGAAAAGAAGCTCATTTTATAGAGAAAAGTCCAGCCAGTGACCGACCGTTAGAGTCGATGCTTCTTGCTCTTCCATTTTTCTCCGTCTTTCTTTCTTTTATGCATACTTACATACAATCTTTCCAATCGTTTTTTTTTCTTCTTTTGTTGTTGCCTTTTTCTCTCTTACTCGCTCGCTCACTCCAACAACATCTCTTCTTGTTTATGTTTTTTTTTTCATAAGAAAAAACTTTTAACAATCGCATGAGGAGGAGGCACCAACAACACAATAATAAAATTAAATTATTGTCGAGATCTCTTTCTGTTCTTGACTTGCTTTTATCTCTTGCTTATTATTAGAAAGAAATTCATACCATTAAGTTTGAGAATATGTATGTATGTATACACATGTATAAGAGATCAAACATGTTTATTTCAAGCAGCCAGCATGTTTACTGTATAAGAATATCAACAAAAAATGCTTCTATAGAGTGTAAAACTGAGAAGAAACGCGATCAATTTCAGTGTATCAATATTTATTTATTATAATTTTTATATTCAAAAAAATTAAGGTATGATGATGGCAAAAGCTTTTGTCTTTTAATTTTGTAAGAAAGCAACACAAAGAAGAACTACTAAGTGTACCATAATTGCAACTAAAGCTCGCATTATCAATCTGTGAACTAATTAAATCCATCACTTTAGAATCAATGGTGAATGTAAATGTAAAAGCATCAGTTTCATTAATGTAGGTGAAGTTGAAACATGATTCATTGATATTTTGAATTGCATTGTTCTGAATTAAGTGTTCTCGGTAATGCAAACTGCTCTCTTTTCGTAAAGCGGCAACTGTTCAATTAGAGTCTTGTTAATCTTTTGATTTCAATTGAGCTTTTTCATCTGCTGTAGGTCGTTGTTCCATGAAAATGACTGATATTAGCAATATAAAAAAAGTAATGCACAAATATACTTCATGTTTTTGTTACTTTAAAAGTGTCCAAGTGTGTCAGATTTCCTTATACAATTAACAAAATGTGCTGAATTACTGAGATTTATACTATATATGTATATTTTTAAAAAGCTATATGGCTTCATGCTAAGTACATGTGTGATGTGATTTGCATTAAATTTGTATTGTCATACAAGTATGAAGCTCTTACGAAAATACTATTGGAAAACATTTAATTAATTGCACTGCTAGTGCCTCAAAACATTAGAATTAATTTTGTTCGCATTTTCAGTCATTCACCGTATGCTTGCATTTTTTCCTGTCTTTTCCTTCTCTTCTTCTTTTTTTCTTTTTGTGCAAAATAGTATCATACAATAAATACGTCTCTTGAATTCCAATTTGAAACTTTTAATTGGTCAATTCTTCTTTCTGACCTAAAAATTATGCAAATTTTTCTTTAAACACGATAATTTAAAGCATACTTTACTTAAGGTTAATGAATTTTTGCACCAGAAAGCAAACATTTTATGCTGATGAACATTTTTTGGCGAAAATCATAAAACATCAATAAAAAGCATCCTCAAATTTTTATTAGCTTTTTCTGATGTTGAATACATGTAGCCAATCTTTCGAATGGGCGCCAATAAAGTTATCAAATTACTTTCTGTAGTCTCATTCTATCAAAAAGCGAGTAAGAGAAAATTTACCGTTTCAAGAATATTCTTAAAAGGAGTTGACTTATATAATTTCCTCTTTATCAAATATCTGCTGCTGCTTTTCAACTTATTCTTGTAGGTGTTAAAAAATGATTTAAAATGAGCATGTAAATAATTGAGTTTTATTTGCTTACTGCACTTTCGAAATGACTGTTAACTCACATTCAATGTTAAATATCCGTGTTGTATAATGAGAATTATTCTTTTTAAAAAATAGTTTTTATAAGAAGAATAAAAATTTAAAATTTCTTTTTGTTTGGTCCGTGGTACTTTCCTAGCATATCTAGAATATATTAATTTTTAGAATTTTCATGCATTCATAATGAAACCACAAAAACAAATTAAATTCATGACAAAATGCAAATATGAATCTTGCATAAAAATGATGCTTTCAAAGGAAATGGAATGAAAAAATGAATGGTTTCGATTAATGATGTTGGTAGAACTATTATAGAATCAGAATGTTGTATGCAATAATGTTGATGAACACATCTCAATCCATCAATTGCACAACTTCAATAATTCTTTTGGTCTCTTATTCTTTCTCTCTTATATATTAATGCCTTTTTTAGCTGGATGGATAGCACAATTGGACATTGACTTTGAAAATGCAGAGATAGAGATAGAAAGATGATAATGCTTCGATCATCATCATTATTATAATTCATTCGTTGAAACATAAAGACGTGATCATAAAAAAGCAGAGATGATGATAATAAAACATCATGATGCGTTTCTTAAACTTGAGTCTGATATCTGCCTAGTCAATTTCTTCTTTTGCTCCCTCCGATCTCAATCTTCTCCTTTTTGTCCAATGAAATTGTATCTCTATTGAATTGACGAACGTAATGTACTGCTCTCTCATTCACTCGCTTTTGGTTTCTCTTTTCACATCGCATTTTTCGAGTTCAAGTTCATTGTGGAGGGAATGGCAAAGAAGTTTTTAGCACATATACACTCTTTTTTTGCAATGCGGCGTCAGCCAAATATCACTGATCATCTTACTGGTTGCTTTGCCAATTAATCAAGCACTTTCTACTATAGTTTTCTAAGCAAGTTTAATATGTAGGTCCTACATAGATATCATTTTGAAAGGCAATCATAATTGACAAGCAACAGCGATAATAAAAGAAGAGGACGAAACAAGTTGGCGGATAAAAATAGAGCGCTCATAGCAATCAACTGCTTACTCACTTACATGTGAGCATAACATAGAATTAGAACAGAGGCTTATACTTATTTTACATTTTTTTCAATCATTATATAATTGCATTGCAATCGACAAAGAGTGAGAGAGAAAGAAAGAAAACTTGTTCTGCTGTTTATGTCTGAGAAACTTACACAAAAAAATATCTTCTCGAAAGAAAAAAAAAATTATACAACATGCATTTCAAATAGCATTCATTCTTTTGTGCTCGTTGATAACATTACATGATGCTGCATTCTTCTTTTCCTTCTTTTTCACTCGTTTAGCTCTTTCTTCTGATGGTCTTTGTAAGTTAGTAATTAATTTACATTTTACGCTTCGCAATAATGATGATAATGTCAAAGTTAAGAACATCAAATATGAATTTCCTTACCTTTTGTGTTGAAATTAACTACATTATTTATAATAAAATGTTTAAACATTGAAGAATCTCATGACTTGATAACTAAAACAAAGGAAAGATAAAAGATTTATGAAAATTCAATTTCTTTAATGGCAAAAACGCATTTATATATACATGTCTACACATATGTAGGCAGCAGTAGCAGCAATAACAACAGTGGAAGTAATTCAAATAATTCAATGTCAAGTTCAACAATTATTTTTTCCAACGTTTTACTCAACTTACTTTCTTGTCTGTTTGTTTGTTTGTTTGTTAGTTTGTCCTTCCGGGCAAAATTTTGTAACTCAATTTAAACCCACTTCCGGACTAGTTAGAGCTTTTGAAATTTTATACATAGCTCAGAACTCGATGACAATGCATTCTTATATACATTTCATCATGATTCGAGCTGTATTTTAATGAATATTTACAAAATAAAATTTGAAATGGCTACTTAGTTCCAATTTTCGCCGTTAGTGGCGCTACAGTCGCTTTACCTTGATATGTCGCGTGTGACAAAATGAAGTGTTGCGCAACAAAAATTTGAAATTGAAAAATACCGTTTAACAGATTGAAATTAACGTCTGATGACAATTCAAAACTAATTTCGGTAATGCTGGGCTGAACAAATGTAAACAAACAGTTTTAGTGAATTTTGCGATAAAATTAATTAAAAAGTGAAAATTATTTTAAAAGTGCTGATAATTATAAATAGTTTGTTACAAAACTATTTTAAAGTGAAATTAATAAAGTAAAGAAGTGAAATATATAGAATTTAGTGAATAATAAAGTAATTTAAGTGAATAAAAAAAATAATTTGTGAAAACTAAGTAAAGGAAGTGGTAATAATTAAGTGATTTAAGATTTTATTTTAAAAAGGAAGGTAGGTTGGCAGGATGAAGAAGAGTTTTATTTATAATTATCCGATCAAATTAAAATATTATTTTATCATATATTTCTTTCATCGTTGCTGCTGTTGCATACATTGTCTTTTTTGTCAACTTTTTCAAATGATTAATTTATGGGACCATACTAAAAATGTATAGCAAAAATTTTATGAATGGAATAAAAAATGCAAATGTTTAACCAAAAGAAAGTGTTTTTACGAAAAAAGAAAAAAATTGGATACATTTGGGAAAGGAGTGAGAAGTTTAAAAGAGACGAATAATAAGAAGATGATGATGATGATGAAGAAAACAAGTTTAGGTAAATTGAAACAGCATGTCAAAAAGCAGAGATTCCGTTATTATAAATTCTGGTTATCTATTTTTAATTTACATTTTTATTCTCTCTCACTCTCCTATATGCCGTGACAGCTCTCTTGATAGACAATTTATGAGTTCTTCTTCTCATAGACTCTGTGCTTTTATTCACTCCACACACATGCTGGTGTATCTGGGTAATAGGCAAATGAACTTCTAATGAGCTTAGAGCATAAGATGATGAGGAGAAAAAGATTGACTTTATTTACACCAATAAATAAAAAAGTTTTTATTTTAAATGGAATATTCAATCAACCCGTTATTTTCTACATAGTATAAAAGAAAAATTTAGAAATTTTTAGAAAAAATAAATCCCTTTGGCATGTTTGTCTTTTATAATTCATTAATTAAAGAATTTAAAACAAAATCAAAACATTTTTCTGGACTCGCTTGACCGTTGAGAAATGTCACATCTTTTCTGTGTTTAAAATTTTGCAAATTTCGTTCATATTCGGGCCATACGACCATCTCAAAATAGCCTAAATAAAAAAAGTCAAATAAAAAAAATTGATTTATTATTAATTTTTTTTGCTTCTTACCTAAGACGTCTGGTGGATTATATTCTCTTTTTTTTCTTCGCTCAAAACAAACTTCATAAGGAACATGCAGATGGAATTTTATATTGCATATATCAAACGTGACAGGATGATTGAAAATCAAAAAACCCTCAATGATGAGAATATTGAGAAGAAAATTGTGTTTGACATGCTTATAGTTCAAGTGATTACCATCATCATTGTTCAACATAAGCTCATTATTGTATTTTAGCATCGAATTGTAATTAGTTGCATAATGATGTGCAAATAGATTCTCGTGATCAACATGAAGGCTCTTTGATTGCGTATTGTAAAGTACAAAATTTTTGCCCACAATTTTCATTATATCGTCGATTAATCGATCAGTGTTAATTGCATCAATAATTTCCCAATTGAGATGATTTAACTTTTCAATTTTTTGATGTTTTGGATCATCAATTTCACGAAAATAATCATCTTGATTGATTAACTCAACTCTGTTAATTTCTATCCCAGTTTTGATTTCTTGTCCACGTCTTTCAAGAAAATAATTTTCGAGTTTACTTGCAAGTGTGGTTTTGCCGCCGTTCGTTATGCCATTGATTCCTACAATTAACCATTGTTCCATATTTAAGGCATATAAAAAAGAAAGAAAACTGGAACCAAATTGATTTCACTCTCCTGTAAAAATTATTATTTTGTTATGATGCTTACTAGAAGATAGAAAAAAAGGTTATCAGTAATTTGATCGGACGATTTTCTATGTCGTCACTCACGCTACAAATAATGATGTATTTTTTTCTATTCACTTTTTCTTTCATCAAGGTGTGCTCTCGAGAACAAACTGTCACGAAACTGATAAAGAGTGAAGAGCAAAAGGCTACCGCAAAATATTGTGCCAAAAATGCTCGGAATTAAAAAAGCAAAATTGAGATCGGGAAATAATGAATAAAAATAATTATCTGAAAAGATAAAAGAACAACAGAAATAAAGATAATTATCTAATGTGACTAGAGCGTGCGAGAGATTTAAATTTCTATAAATAAATTAAATATTCTCTGATACCTTCTTCTAATCTAAAAAACGGCAAAAAGCAGAATAATGTATAATAAATAAAAATTGACAACGTTATCGTCAGAGTAATTTTCCCACTTAAAGCCGTACTGAATGCCATGAACTATCAATTTTAATGTTTTTATTAGTCAATAGGAAAAAAATACAAAAGAATCAAAATCAAAATAAATAAAAATACTGAGTAAACTGAGAATGTTAGTTCGAATGTAAAGAGAAAGCGCTTTTCTTTCAATGTATGTACTTAAGAAATTGACAAAACGACAAGTGGTTGAATAAAATAAAGCTAAAACATATGATTGTGAGATTGTATGCTATTGAATATTTGGTGTCTTTCTATTTCATCGAAAACAAGTACTTCATTTAATTTCAATCATTAAAACCTATAAAACTTTTATTAAGTTTAAAGTTCATGAAATTCATTATTGTATTGAATGTTAAGAAATTATTTCAATTTAAAAAGAAGGAAAGAAAATTATCCATACAAAAACAAAATTTTTAAATTTTTCCCGCATTTAAAAATTTAATTTTAAAAAACCGTTACACATTTTTTTTATCAAGGAGGTTGCATCAGTCAAATATTAAAGAATTCAATATGAGTCAAGCAGAACACGTGCTTGCGACAGAATTGTTAAAAATTCGACGTGTGTGTGCTCACTCAAACAGAATTTAAATTGTAAAGAAAGATGACATTTTCCAAATCCTTTGAAGATTTATTTTGCATATTCTTTACTTTTCCTCTTTCTGAAATAGCTTTGCATTCATAAACTGAAGGAAAAATATGCGAATATGCGGTTTCAAAACATATTTTGACGTCTCTTTATCACTCTTGTTATGTTTGTTAGGCATTGTGTCACGTTTGACCTATTACGATGCAAATTAATCGGGAACTCTGCTAGTTGTACATGAAAATATTCATCAAAACAATATCCACACTGCACTTTATAGATTGCATTTTCAATGATGTTTTTATGCACTTGATATAGTTTTGAAATAATAAAGTCAACAATCAATTTATTTATTTATTTTCCACATAAAGGAATTCATATTTCTACAGGTGAAGCAGAGGAGAAATGCAAATAGGTCCCGAAAAAAGAAATTTAAATTGGTAAACTCCTGATCGCATTTTAAATCTGATAATTTTCTTAAACTCATAGAGCGCGAGAGGCGAGGCGATCACACAAAAGAGAGGAAAATTGATACATAGAGAGCAAAATATAAAAGACGGTAGCACATAGTGAGATACACATTCGATTAGGAGTCGTTAAGACGGTCAAGTCGATTTATCTTTTGCGCGAGACTTATTTATCTTTACCTATTATTATTCTTAAGTGTGAAAGAAAAAAATTAAGAATTCTTCCTATATTGCGGAAGGAAGTGTGAAACAAAGAAAATTTATAATTTTTTTTTTTTGTATAAAAAATAGAAAGAAGTGATCTCTAGTGCAAATAAAAAATGGCTATAAAGGTATACATTCTTTATTCCTCTTATAAGAAAAAATTCCAAATCATAAATCTTTCATAAGCGCCAATTTCTAATTGATGATTCATAAAAATACTATGTGCTCTAGAATTTCCGAATTTTTTTATTCGTTCATTCACAGAAAATTTTGTTGATTCATACTAAATGATGCAGCATAGCATAGCTTTCTTTTTTCCATGAATTGATCATGCGAAATTGTGTTAAAAGCATGGACAAAAAAATCACATGTGAATGAACGAGATAAAATACGCGCGCATAGCAACAAAAGATCAATTGAAATTCCTCGAAAAAGGAAAAAGAAAAGTTTTCTAAAATTGTGAAATAATGTTCATTTTAATCAACAGGTGATTTGTATTATTATCCTTGCAACATTGGTTTATGTTAATTGTGAATGTAGCTCAGAATCTCTACGACAATTTGCAATTGATGCTTGTCATATAACAAAAAGAAGCACACATTTCAAGAGCAGCCACTTTAAAAATGAGGGTTACGAGGTTGAGCACGTGAAACGTAAGAATTTTTTTTGTTTATTTTTTTTAAAGTAATTAAAAGACTTGAATGATAGAAGAAGCGATGAGATATTTCTAAGAATTTTGAATGGAAGTCAAAATAATGAAAGATAAAGGAGAAACAAAAAATTATGAAATATGAGAGATATCATAGAATTAATGCAAACACGTGAAATAAAAATGTCATAGAACATTTTTACGTAATTTTAAAACACATTACATAAGTCATTACATTAATAAATAATTGTCAGTTTACAATTTATCGAGATCAAGAAAGTTTGAAAAAATGAAAAAAAGTAAAGGACGTGAGATGACGCATGGGTCAATAGCTATATGTTTATATTTGTGCGTTTTTGACCTCCATATTATTTGCAAGCTTGTTTTTCATTATTTTCGCTGTATGTAACGGTGTAAAAAATTACTCTCTCGGTATAATAAAAAAATCAAGTTCAAGATTTTTTTATTTCATTGTCAGTGTCACAAGACACCTGATGCATTATCAGCATATGTTTTTCGTCATGTTTACAATAACTTTTATCACTCATCAGCAGTTCATTTAAAATTCTCTAAAAGAATTCACTTCCGATATGTACTCAAAAATTTAACGTTAGTCAACTTATACTCGCATGCTTCTTATCTTATCTTCTCACGAAATTCCTTTAATATTCAATATTGATTTCACACATGGAATCTACGAATAAAAAACTCTTCCTCATTTTTACTTACAGCAAAATATCATAATCACCACAACAAGCTTTCGCATACTAAAAAACTAACGCGTGAAGACTTTCCAAGTGGAGCCTATTTACTTCTTCATCCTGCTACAAATTTGCAACACAATAAGTATGAAAATGAAATTGACGAACAACCAAATTATGATTCTGTTGATGATGAGGAAATTTTGGCAAATGAAATTCTCACAATGGATTTGGAAAAAAATCGACAAAGACATCACAAGCATAAACATACATACAGATTCAAACGCAATACACCGGCGGAAATTCTCATTGAGCACTGTTGCTCGCAAGCTTCAATGGATGTTTGTGGAAAATATTTCTGTCATTAATGATGATAGTCGACTATGAATTGGATGAAAAATATCAGTATTTAGAAGAATTGAAGAGAAAGAAGCTGTTTTAGCACAATTGGTCAAAATGCTTTAATTTATATGTACATTCTTGAACTAAGGCTGAAATATCATTTCATTAACTACTTAAATTTTCACGGCAACTTTAAAAATCATTTCACTTAATTAATTATTTAAGTTTTCACGCATACATTTCAATTCTTTTGTCATTAACAATATTATACATTCCATACTCTTACAAATGACAATTATCATTTAAACTTTATCACGAATCATCGAATTTATTTAGTGAATATCATGAAAGTTAACTCAGTGTATATTAATCTCGCTTTTTTGGGATAAAAGATCAACCACTTCCTTTTAATGGTCGATCGAATTTTAATATAAAAATTTCATTTTGTAATGTAAAAACAATTTAAATAAATGAAAGTTCAATGAGTTGGATTAAATAAGGCTTTTTTCTCGCTGTTTTATTCATTGCTCGATTCAGGTGACACGATTGATGAATTCGTAAATTTTTTTTTTCAGATTTTACGTGGTCAGTGAAAATTTTGTCTCAGGTTGCTACTGAGGAATAAAATACAATATATAAAATGGGGACATAAGTTGTGTCGATGCAATCTTATAAATCAAGTACATCCTCTAGAATTGTTTTTCATCTGATTATAGTCATAATAATTTTACAATGTAGTAATTCCAAGAAAATCATGCTCAATTAGCAACCGATAATTTTCATATGAATTTAATTTCTGTCTCTTCGGGTTTCAAAATTTATTTTGGAATTGATTTTATCAAATTATCACATAAGATTATTCATTTACAGCTAATTTCTAAGAAATAAATGTTCATGTGAAAATGCTGTTAATTTACCTTTTAAATGTCAATAGTAAATCATTTTATAATCAATTATTATACAACTTTTTTTAAGCAATATGGACTGAAATATTCAATATTGTCTTATTACCTATTATTTTTTAAATAAATTGCAATGTCATTCATTTGTTTTGATAATGAATTATTTTAGTATCTTTTGAAATATATGATAGAACTATAAATTTGTATCGTTAGCTTCATTCTTCCAAAATTTAATATAAGTCAGGATATCATGAGAATTTAATTTTTAATATGTAAAATTTAATTTTAACTTTAGATTTCATTTGGTTTTTTCTTTGAATTCTGCTACTGCGTGTAAACCTATTTATCTACTTACTCCGTTACCGCCTATCAATGTTGAAAAGAGGAATAACGTTAACATTTTGAATCTTATATAATAGATAAAAAATAATCCAGAGTCCGAAATCGTTCCATGAAGTAAATTTAGTTGATTTTTAGGTACTTATCAATAAAATTTAAAACGATTTTGGACTCTGAGATGATCTCTAGAAAAACGGTTTTTTGCAGAAAAAAAATCTATTGCTTTTACTTATTTAGTTTTCACAACAAAAATTCTTTCACCAATTTTTCACAAATTTTACAACACAAATTTTCACCACAAAAAACTTACCAATTTCTCACCAAAATCTTTCACTAGTTTTTCAACACGTTTTCACCAAAAAAATTTTTTATCAAATTTTCACCAAAATTTTCTCATCACAGTTTCACCAAAAATTTGAAGTTTAGCAACAATTTTTAGTCAAAACCTCGAATTAAATTTTGTAAGAAAACATTAATTCAGGAAATCACAATCATCACATAAGGTTATTATTTTTTTCTAGCTTATCAATATTATTAGATTCTGCAACCAACATAACGCGAATTGTATGTTTCTCAAACTTTTTGAGACGATCGTTTAATGAATTCTAACATCGGATTAATTTAAAAAAAATTTGTAATGAAACCTTGAGCGTATCGGAACGAGAGAATATCAGCCAGAAGAACATATGAATTTTTTTTGATTTTTTTCTCTCTCGCAGTATTCCAAGATCTGCAGTAAGAGAAAGATCATTCATTTATAATCTTTTGGAAAAAATTATTTTTATAAAAATATTAATATTTTAAAATTATTTATAATTTAAATAATTCTAAGTTGTATAATAATTGTAAGTGTTTGTCGATAAATGGTGTAATTGAATTTTTGATATCACAAACCGGTTATTTTCAATAGATTTGTGAATCTATAAGAAATTACGTATTGATTAAGATATGTCCACAGACGCAAATGTTAAATTTTCGATTGAAAATGAGCAGGTTAAAATACAAAATGACCGAAAACTTCCCCGATTGGCAAGCAACGAAAGTAGTTAAATACAAATTTATTAAAGTACTTTTTGTTTAAATTTTGAAATGCTTGTTTTAGATTATGAAGAATTCGATGAAGATGATGAGCGCAATGATGAAGTGTATCATGATCAAGTGGATGGAGAATCAAGAGCATTAGTGCCTGGTATTGATGACGGACTTCTCATTTCTAGCAACAATAACAAACCATCTGATGTCGAACGAAAAATACCGGCTGGTTATTTTCCACAGTGGCCAACAAGTTATCCCTTACCTGAGACAATTCCAAGCTTAAACCTTTACCAACAGAGAAAGACAATTGCGCAAGGCATGATGGATCTTGCATTGCTTTCATCAAATGCAAATCAATTGCGTTACATCTTAGATTATAAGGAGAGAAATCATTATTATTATATTAGTTTATCTCTAATTAGTACTAGTCTTGTCCTTCAAATTTTAGTTGCCATAGCGCTAGTCTTCAAAAGTCGTTATAATATTGAAAATGAGAAAGAATATGAAAATGCAGATCGTATCAATAATTTTATCACAATGGGGATCTTGATGATTACAATAATCAATGTTTTTACTTCAGCATTTGGTGTTCCATCTTCATAAGAGATATATTATCATTGAATAAATCAGTATTTATTTAATTCAAATCACACACAAACTTAAATAATTCGTTAGATTTTATGAGAATCTCAACAAGCATCATCTCATATGGCAAACAGTCCAAGGTGCTTAGCATCAACTTTAAAAATAAAATGTATACTCGTTACACACAGTACAGTTGCTTTAAATCGCTCAAAGATAAAACAAGTGTTGAAACAAAAAAATAAAGGTACTATCAGATCATAAATCTTTTGTTCATTATTTTCATTACTTTCACTTAATTTTTAAATCAAGTGTCATTCATTCATACATTCATTTTGTAGTCATGAAATAGTAATGCCATCGAGAATAAGAAGATTGTTTAACGCAATATTTTTCGTTAGAAAACTCTCTAAAAATAAACATGGACGGCGAGTCATCCAATACGCAAGAGACAATCGTAAAAAATTCAATTTCAGTAAGTTATTTACATGAATTTTCAGTGAATTTCACTAAGTAAAATTTGTAATTACTTAGGAAAACCTTGGAACTAAAACAAAGCAGCACCAAATTCATGAACCGTTGATTAAAAACGATGATGCTCCAGTGGCAGTACTTGACATGAATAGCACACAAGAAGAGGTTTGTTACTTCTTTGTTTATAAATTATTTATTTAAAAATAATCTTTAACAGAACACAGAGAATGATGGAATTGGAGCTTCAGCAATTTCTCGATTACTGCCTGATATAAATGCATATCAAAATAAAAAGACAGTTGGAACTGGTATGATGGACATTGCCTTATTAGTCACAAATGTGAATCAATTGCGTCATATTCTTCATACATTTGATCGTAATCCATATTTCTATGTGAGTTTATCACTTGTGATTAGCAGCATCATTTTACAAGTTATTGTTGGTGTCTTTCTTATCATCAACTCACGATATGATGTCAAAGATTGTGAAGAAGTCTGTAAAGCTGATCGTATAAACAATTGGTGTACTTCGCTCATTTTCATAATTACTGCTATAAATGTTGTGCTCGGTGCTTTTGAAATTCCAGACAATTGAATAAAAATATTTTCAAACAATTAACATTTTTATGTCAATAAAAAAGTAACAAAAATTTGCTTACATGGAAGCGAAAAGCAATAGTATATCATTTTTATTTCCTGCAATTAACTGACTTTTGTACTTGTGAGTCACACATAAAAGTGCAAAAAAAGTCACTTCAAAGCGCATGCTGACTTACAGTAAATTCTTCTTTTGTTAAAATTCTATTGAACTGTATAATAGTGCGTGACGACTGAAAACGAAATGTGAATAGCATGCGAGACAATCAAGCTACTACCACCTACAACATATTTTTTTGCTCTTTTCTCATTCATAAATTAAACCTTGTTGTGTGTGTATAGTCTATGAATAATAAGAAAACAATTTTGTATGGCACGAGACCGATATAAACAGAGCGAGTTTTATGACTGTATTAAAAAATATTATTTTACACAGTCGTCTATACATATTTGCCTTCAGAAGCTCTCTTGTAGTCGACGGCTTATATTTGTTAAGTAAACACCGCTCGCTGGTTCGAATAAGCCAAAAAATTATTTTTTTTTAAGAATTGTAAACACATCATTTAATGGAATCTTAAAAGTATTTTATGCAATATGCATGCATTACGCATGAATTGTTAATATAAAAAGAAAAAGGTTAAAGTTAGTGAAGTATTTAGCTGGTGAGTCACTTGAAAAATTTACGAGGAAATACAATATTTATTATTGATTTTTGTAAGTGGAAAAGTTTTCTTATTAACCAGATGCGCATTTTAAATTAGAATGGTTTAAAACAAGTGTGTAACAACAATATCTTTTAGAAAAAAAAAAATTAAATAAAAAATTTTGAGAACATTTTTGTGCACGAAAAGATGATATCATTCTAAATGTGTGACTATTTCGTCATTGAGTGTGGTCAAGATCAATAAACTTTTCATATGTGTAGCTCTTTGACATTAAAATTGATATTATTTGTTTTCTATATATTCTTGAAGAATAAAAACAAAAAGAGCGGATTACAATGAATGATAAAGATATTCTTCCTAAAATCACAAATGACAACAATCGTAGCAGGAGTAGGAGTCGTTCAAGAAGTAGAAGCAGATCTTCATCTGTAAGTTATTTAAATTACGGAAGTTTTTATTGCAATAAAACATTGGATTTCTCTTAACTGTAGATAGCTAAATTTTTAATTATCTACATACAAAAATACTTTGTTATCTTCTTCTTATTATTATCATTATTTAGAGATGTTTTCAATCAAGTATACATTGAAGATGTGATAAATCAAAGTTATTTCTTATTTTTACAATAATCGTGTCTCTCATGTGGATTATTAAAGATTCATTCTCATGATTAATTTCCATTGAAAAACTTATTAAGTGTCTATTGATTGTTCTTTTATTTATTCATAAAGAGGACTCGTGGTAGACGAGAGATTGATTTGGCACATAGAGATGCGACACCTCTCATACCCGAAGATGCATTGCCGAGACAAAAGCCGCCAGTGAGAGGTAAATCGTGTGTTAATGAGTAATATTTATGAATCATTAAAAAATTCTTTTATTTATCAGGTCCGGAAATCGATGAAGATGATGAAGATGAGAAAAATAATGTTGATGGTGTGCATGGCATAGATGATGGATTTTTAGAAAAAGGTGAAGTTGATGGTCCTGGAGTGAGAACTACAAAACCAAATGGGTCAGGTTCAAGAAGAGGTTCGATTCCACCATTTCCACAAGCACCTCCTGATTATCATCCTCATCATTCGGGTCCAGGCATTGTAAGTTATTTTTTTAAAAATTTATAAAATTCCAAATAATTTATTCTTTTTTAAAGATTATTCCAAGCGATCAAACACCTCGTGTCATTCCTGACATTAATGTATATCAACACAAAAAAACATTAGCGCAAGGCATGATGGATTTAGCTTTACTATCGTCAAATGCAAATCAATTGAGATATGTGTTAGAGTTGAAAGATCGTCATGCTTATTATCACTTCAGTCTCACATTCATAATTGCTAGTCTGCTCATTCAAGTCATTGTCGGAATTGGATTAGTGTTGAACAGTCGTTATAATGTGAAAAATCAAGATGATATATGTAAAGCGGATAAGATCAATAATTTGATAACAATTGGAATTCTCTTAATAACAATCATAAACGTTTTTATTTCGGCATTTGGTGTTGCTGAAGTGCATAGTTAAGAAATTGATACTTAAAAAATAACTCAAATAGACAACTCGTAATCTCTAATGAATGAAATTATTTTATAAAAATAATATTTATACACTAAATAAAATTTTAAATTTTACCTGTTTTAAGTAAAAAGAACTTTGACATATATTTTGTAAGTAGTGATAAAATATGAATCATTTATTGTTGAATGAGTAACTATTTGTGAAGACAGATAAGCTCATCTATGCATTTCTATGTTTTCTTTTCTATTGATGTTTTTGAATTTTCTCATTCTAAATTGAGAAGTTGTTGTGTGCAGTTATACTCAAAATGACAAAAATCACAAAACAAAGTTTGAAGTTGAGAGCAAAAAGACTCAGTGAGTTAGAAAAAAATTAATAAATTCAATTTAATAAAATGTTTATTATTTAGCCAATAAGTTGGTAGTAAAGAGAATGAAACTAACAGTATGTGATGAATGCACATCATCAAGCGATGACGATCAATGGCCGATTCTTCCACCACTTCCACCAACGTCTTCAGATGATTCTAGTGAACTTTCACCAATTGAAGAAGAAAAACTTTCAGAATCATCAGTATCAACATGCTCAGAAACAAGCAAATATCTCAGTTCATTTTTGAATTCAAGTGTGACAACAGTTTCAAGCATAAGTGACGATGAGAGCAGTTACAGACGTCTCCATAATGTGACTACTGCTGTTAATAATGATCCATGTCCTATTGATGAAAATATTGAAAATTTATCTATGAATAAGGATAATGAATGCCAAAGAAACGAAAATGGAAACACTAGCAATAATGCTGCTACTGCTGTAAATATTGATGACATTGGTTTTGAACCTTTGATGAGAGAAATTGTTAATCAAGAAATTAACACTGTAAGTTAATTTAAAAAAGTAGCTTAAATCTCAAACAATTCATGTCTTTTATTTTCTTTAGAATCCATTTTCAAATAACAATTGTCCTTCAGGATATATCACATTAACACCTAATACATGTGAGTTCAACAACCTTCATCGAAGCAAAAATTTTACATTTCTTCTCATGAATTTTGCATTGGTAGCATCTAATGCTAATCAGCTGAGATATTTAATGGATTCACAAGAACATTTGAGATTTTTTTACATCAGTCTCGGATTGATAATCGCAAGTTGTGTTTTTCAATTCATTGCAAAGACTTTTTCTTTAGTAAGCTACTGCTATACACTCAACACTGATGCGGGAATTAGAAGAGTTAAATGTCTCAACACTTTCATCGTTCTTTTCGCATTTCTGACAACTGTTGTTAATGTTGGACTCACAATTGTACTTCTCCTTGAATTCTATGAAATCATTCCATTTTCTTTCTTAAGGAAATCATTTATTTATAATACGATTGATTAGATAAATAAAATAAATTTTTGTCTCTCAGGTCATATATTTTTGTAACTTTCTCGATCGCAAAAAATATCACAAAAAATACATTTATAACTTTGTCAGTAGTCAGATTATCGTGAATCAATGATAAGATAAGAAATTTTTGAGTAAATAAAATTTTTTTCTATCATAATTATTTGTTTAAACAGTAATGATTTGTCTTTTCACTTAAACAGAACATTTTTCATATCACTTAAATATTGACCTTAGGTAAAGAAACAAAAAAAATGGATTCGTCAAAGAAAATGCAAACAAAGATTATCGATTTTGCAAGTGATAAGTTAGTGACTGCTCTTCATAAAATCGATAAAAAAGATGTGCAAAAAGTGATGACAAATATTTCGGAAAAACTTCAAAGCAAAAATCAACAAACGACATCGACTAAAGTTAATGGTGATTGTGTCACGAGTAGTGATGAGTATTGTGCTATGCTTAAAAATGAATTTATATTTTCGCAATTTGATCCATCAAAAAGTAAGAAAAAATTGGATATTGATGAAAAAGATGCTATTGTAAAGATTGATAAAACTGATGGTGCAATTACAGTTAAAGGTAAAAAATTTCAAAAAATTTCTGTTTCTAAAATAATTTTTGAAAAAAAATTTTCTTAAGAAAGTTAGACAACTCGCAATGCTTCTTTAAAACATGACTCATCGTAAAAATTATTAGCAGTTAACTTTATACTCACTTGTTTGTTTCTTCCCTACAGAAGAAAATTGTGAGAAAATTGATATGCACGATCAAGAATGCGCAAATATTCATTATGAAAGTTCAGTTGAGTCAACAACGACAACTCATAGGCCAGAATTAAACAAACAGTTTTCGAATGATGTACAGAGCTTCGTTCAGAAGAAAAATATAGCACAAGGTAAAATAACTGAGAATTTTTGATAATATAATAGCATCCCATCCGACATGTCTCAATTTCCCTTCTTTCTCTCCGTCGTGTTAAATTGATTCTTAAAAAATATAGAACACAATAATTGTCAGTGAAAAATTTTATTAAGTAAGCGGTAAATTCGATTATATTTAAACACAGGTATGATGGATCTTGCGTTACTTTCATCGAATTGCAATCAACTGAGATACGTGCTCGACATGAACGGTCTTCATCCCTATTACTTTACAAGCTTAATTCTAATAGGCACTTCTTTAGTTTTGCAAGTCATCGTGGGCCTTGGTCTGTTATACACAAATAGGTAATTGAATTTACCATGTTCTAATTTCAATTTTTCCAGACATCAAAAATACCTTTATAAACATTTTCATCAATTTTATAACATATTACTTCATTATTTACAGTTATAATTTGAGGCAACGCTCAGAAATGCGATCAGCCAGTAAATTCTCGAGCTTAAGCATCGTCGGTGTATTTTTGATCACTATTATCAACGTTCTTATTGGAACTTTCAACGGCACAAATTTTTCGGCTGTCGCTAGTCCTCAAGTAAAGCCCGAAAATGAACCGACATCTCTTGCAACAAGCGCGGAACCAGTTATGGTGCAATTGCACGATGAAGCTATTTGATGTGATGATGATTAGGAAAACTCAAAAATAAATTTAATTAATTTTTTTCTCTCGCACTTACACATATATCACTAGTGAATTAATTGCTGCAATTTTTGAATGAGTTCATATATGGCGTTCCATGCGACTGACTACGTTAATGAAAGGATTTTAAAATCACCAACAGAGTAGATTGCAGATTAAAACAAGTACTAACTACCTGCACCAAGAAAAAAGAAGAAAATATGGAGAGAAAAATATTTGGCATTGGGTTGGTCGCGAAACATATTAAAAATTATCTTGATAACAATCTCAAATATTTTATAGCATCCGACGATGTTTTTTAATGAAAAATTATAATGCATAAAAAAGATAAAATCGCTTTATTTATAGTGAAATCGATTGTGAATTTTTATTACCCGTAGTTGTTTTTCTATAGGCAATTAGGTTGCATAAATAAAAAGTTGACATCTGTGAAAATTATGAAAATATTTTTGTATGTCTATTTCACTCCAGTAACGATTCACAGACTAATCTATCTCAAATATATGAGACCTTCAAAGAAAAAGCATCATCATGTTAAACATCACATGTTTCACTATAAACTATATATGTTTTTGTGGGAAAGCGCTATTTATTTGGTCATAGATCTCGTGTACGAAAGACTATGAAAATTTATTCAACTTTCGGTCTAAAAAAGTCTAGTTAAGCGAGAGCAAGGTTAAACATTTTTCATATTTCATCATTTCACATACAATAAAGACATTTTTCTATTTTAAAATTCACCTTTAATTGGCTGCAAAGAGATTTTACCAGAAAATTTTCCGCAACTTGCATGCGTGTGTGTGTGGCTGTATAAACTGCGATTGCGGAAAGACAAACATATCCATCATTATTATTGTTTAATATGTAGCTCTTTAATAATATCAATGAGGCTCTTAATTAGTCTTTCTTGACTTAATAATGTTATGATGTCTTCCTCAAACAAAATCTTATGACGAGATTGACATTGCCATTGAAAGATTTAAATTCTTTTTAAAGAATTTTTTTATTTTTTGAAGATCGCATTAATTAGTAACAAAAGAATAATTTATATATTTCCATTTAACATTGTCATTCCTTAGCATCTTTTATATGATTTCAAAGTATAAATTAACTCGAGAAAACCATAAAATTGTTGAATAATCTTTTTGCATTCAATTGCATTGAAAATTGAAAGCTGAATGAAGATGAAAGTCTAGTCTGTGGAATGTGCACAATTTAACGCAACTTTATCATTAATAATGAGTGGCGAAGAAAATATTCATTCATAAAAATTGATTCAATGGTTGATTTCATTCACAATGAGTTTTCACTTCTAAAACTAGCATAAAATATTGTTCTTCCGATTGCTATTGAGCAATAAAGCAACCTCGTGGTGGTGGTTTATTCTACTCATTAAGAAAAGAAAATTCAAAAACGGGGTCAACACTATTGCAATTTTAATAAAATGCGATCTTGAAGACATTTTTTGAAGTTCTTTGGATAATTTTTATTCTTGCTATGAACAAGGTGAGGGCTGTCATTTCTTATATCACACACTTAGAAAATTAACTTCTCTTGAACATTTCATAAAGTTTGTAAAATTAAAAATCTATATCAGATGTAGAAAATTGGCGATAAATTGGGACTCTTATTAATTTGTAATAGTTGTCAATTTCAATAAATTATTTTTATTATATTTTTCATATAAATACGTGTGCAATTTTTCTCATAAAGCTCAGTTTGGTTTTTAGTAAAATTTTGATTGAGCTAATAGAAGAATAAAAAAATGAAATTTTTCATAGGCCTACTTTGTCTTGCTGCTGTTGTTTTAGCAAAACCTAGCAACACTAATTCTCAAGCAGAGGTCCAGCAGTTTGGAAGCAACAATTCCAATGAGCAGAGCAAGGTGCAGCAGTACGGAAGAAGAGCCAATTCAAATGCTCAAAGCCAAATCCAACAGCTAGGAGCAAATAATTCTAATGAGCAGAGTAAAGTGCAACAGTTGAGTAGTCGAAGATTGAATTCTAACACTCAAACCCAAGTCCAGCAACTAGGCGGTGATAATTCCAACGAACAGAGTTCTGTCCAACAATATGGCCCAGGTCGTCGTTCAAATACTAATGCACAAACACAAGTGCAGCAGCTAGGTAATGTTATAAACTTAATTTCGTGCAATGAGGTTCCTGAATTAATGTCTTATATCAAATTTTGATTCGTTGACGTCTGAAG
This sequence comes from Polypedilum vanderplanki, assembly GCA_018290095.1. Classification (NCBI taxonomy): domain Eukaryota; kingdom Metazoa; phylum Arthropoda; class Insecta; order Diptera; family Chironomidae; genus Polypedilum; species Polypedilum vanderplanki. The sequence goes on along the minus strand of CM031380.1, from coordinate 26,730,728 downwards.
AAGCAAGTAAATTATATTCGTGAACTTAACATATAAAGAAATATAATTTAAATAATATGAATAACAGTCATTGTTGATATCCAACAGGTAATCAGAATTCAAATCTGCAAGGAAGTGTGCAACAATTTAATACTGGTCGTCGTTCAAATTCTAACGCTCAAAATCATGTGCAACAGTATGGAAATCAAAATTCAAACGAGCAGAGTTCTGTCCAACAATTTAACACTGGTCGTCGTTCAAATACTAATGCTCAAACAGAAATTCAGCAATTCGGAAATCAGAATTCCAACTTGCAGGGAAATATCCAACAATACAACACACGAAGATTCTATATGGGTAGATCAAATGAAAATTCTCAATCAGATATTCAACAATATAACGGTTTAAATGGCTTAACTGATGATGGTATCTAAATTGAATAAATAGAAATTTCTAAAACTAAAATTCATTCATGTTGTTTTCTTATTTTTTTTTTATAGCACCAGCTGTAATAAGTTATGTACCTGCGACAGTAGAAGCTATTCCGATTGCAATGGGATCACCAGTTGCAGTTGCACCTATTGTTGATTCAGTTGTTGCAGTTCCTGATTTCAGCCATCATTACTCACAAATGCAAGGATTTAATGGTCAAATGCAGGGACCACAAAACCAAGGTGGTGGAAGTCAAAATCAAGGACTACAAACACAAGGATTTGGAAATCAAATGCAAGGATCTCAAAGCCAAGGTAACGGTTGGCAAAATCAAGGACCTCAGAGACAAGGATCTGGTGGACAATATCAGGGAAATCAATTCCAAGGTAATGGCTGGCAAAGTCAAGGTTCACAAACACAAGGTTCAGGCTATCAATTTCAAGGTCCACAAAGCCAGGGAGGCGGTTGGCAGCATCAGGGATCTCAAAGTCAAGGAACAAACCCAAGTTCAAGAAGGTTCTACTACTAATTAAATGAATGACTCATGCTGGTGAATTAAATACAAAATTTCTTTTGATTTCATTTATTTTATTCTTTTCTTTTATTTAAAATAGCTCACAAAATGGAAAAATATCAATATGGGTATAAGTTTTGTAATGAATTGTATAGAAAAAAACTACATAATCAATTAACTGAATCAATAAAAAAATTATTTGCACGATAAAGTCATACCTCATTAAACATTTTCTCCATTTTTAAATAAGGTTTATGTGCATTTTTTAAATAATCTTCAAGGATTGAATCCATGTAGGTTTCACCTTCAAAATCTATTCCTTCTTCAATATTTGAGAATTTTTGCCCACAATCCGTTAAAATATTTGAATTTATTATCAGTTCTAAACCATCTTTAATTTTGATTGCATGGTTTTTTAAAAGAGTCGTGTCATCACAAGAAGTAAAAATTATTAAAATAGGTAAAAAATATATCACTGTTTTAATAAACATTTCAATTGATTGAAGTGAATTTTCAATACTAAATCAAATTGAGCATTTCAAATTAATTTATAACACTACAATAAAAATCAGAGTAGTCGACGTAATAATCTTATTAAACGTCATAATTTTTTCAATGATGGAAGAGAATTTTGAATCGACAAATTTATCGTTAAAAGAAAATTCTGTTCATAGAAGTTGTGGACGGAAAATTGCTGCTAAAATCACTGACGTAATACTTTTTGGATTTTTTCTCATCACGTAATGTCTTGAACTGTTAGAAAAAACTTTGTTTTAATTAATATCCGTTCTATTTTCAGAAAAATAATTTTGATATTTTACATAAAATCACAAAAGTTCTTTGAATATGTCACAAAAACTTTAAAATGTTCTTGGTAAGTTCTTTGTTTAAATTCAAGACAAAGCAATTTAAATTCCGTTTAATATGATTAATTTATTTATTCTAGTGTCATAAAAACAATGATGATTTTGTTTATTTTTGCCTTCCCATTGATATGCGCAATGAAAAAACAGCAGCAAGAGTTAATGATTTACAATCCATCTTCAAACGTCAAATCAATTTCATAAATTTAAATGAGTAAAAATTAATTTGTGACAATAAAATTATTAATTTAAACGCTAAGAAAATTAGTCTCTCTCAAAGCATTTTACTTTTTCTCACTCTCGTCATGCACAACAATAAATCTCAACACGACGCGAGAAGAAATGTGTATCAACACAGTTTGCCACAGTTTTTTCTTCTCATTCATTTTTTCGCTATGCTCACGGTGTTCTTTGCGATGCTATGAAAACTATAATGCTTGAAGTATATTACCAAGCACCTCTTCGAAAGAAAACTCATTTTTGTGGTGAACGTCAGCGGAAAAACATCGCACTAGCTTTAATACTTCGTTTAAAAAAATATTTCATAAAAAACGATCAATCAGTTATAATTTTATTTCACAAAGAAGTGTTAAAGTGAGACAATAAAAATTTTTAAATATCTAAGAACATTTGAGTAAAATGAAATAAGAAATAAAAAAAATTAATATTCATATTTGAGTGAATTCTATTGAAAAAAGATTGCATAAGCTATTAACAACTTTTATTCTTCTTTAAACAATATAAATTCAATTGAAAAGTGAAACTATTTAACGTATACTAAAATACACACATGTAACTGGATTTAAAGTGGAAAAAAGAGCAAATAGTAACAGAAATAGAGGAAAATTTTTGCAAACTTTCAAGCTACACGTGTAGCTCGTAAAAATTCCGTGAAAAATTCTGCTAAAAATCACAGTGTATGAAAAGAAGTAGTGTAATTATGAGTCTTTGAAAGTAACTTTTTGCAGTTATGCTTACGTACTTGTCATTAAAGTAAAGATTGTCTTAAAAATCATATACATTCTCAGCTGACAAAAAAATTGATGATCATAACTGTATTGATAGCGCGACATTCCGAGTAAAAAGTGCTCAAATTGTTGCAAAAAATAAAAAAAGATAATAGAATTTATCTATGAGAATTTTAAACGATAAACATTTGTTGATTTCTCAATTCTGCAAACTAGTGAAGTGAGAAACCACAACCTTTTTTAAAATTTCTTTGTAAATCATACACAGAACAACGATTTTAAAAAAATTAAAAATGTCTCAAAAGACAAAGTTAAGGTGAGTTAAAAAAATTTTAAATTCCTAAATAAAATCGTTCATATGCTGTGGCAACGGAAAAGTTATTAAACAATCTATTAGCAATAGCGCGAACTTACTGGCGCATGACCATGCATTCAAGAGAGATAAATATATTGATCATCAGACAAAGAGATGGTTTTTTTGACATTGGTAGACTATGTGAAGACTAAATAATGCACACTAAATATTTTCGTATTTATTTGTGATAAATTCCTCATTCACAAAATTTTAAATTTTAGTGCATTTTTGGAACAACAATGCCGCTTATATCTTCACTTTGGCTGGCTGGCTGGCTGGCTGGCTGGCTGTTCGGCTGAGGATGAGATCTCGAAAACTACAATAGCTAGAGATTCCGGTTTGTTTTAAATGAATTGTGCTATCAAGTTATTGGCGGCAATCTTTATTAGAATGTTGCCACTGATTGCATTAATTGGGAAATTACGAATTTAAATTTCCAAATTGAAAAATGTAAACAAAGCGAAGTTGGCTGCGAAAACGATTGCAGCGCCACCAACGGCAAATATAGGAACTACAAATATTTTGAATATTACTCAACCGTTATTTTCGAGTTAACAAAATTTATTGCAATATTCTGTAAATTGCAAAGTCCGAAATCGTTTGGTATTTTAGTTGCAAATAACTAAAAATCAACTTAAACTTATTCAATTAAAATTTTCAACTAAAACCAACTAAAATTAAATCGATTAGGCTTTTATTTTAAATCGAATAAATTTTAGTTCATTTTTAATTACACGTAAAACTGTTTCGGACACTGGTAAATTGAACATCAATTAAAAGCGCTCGCCATACTTCATGCATCAAAATTTTATAAACATGATTTTGCCTATAGGGTAAACGTTCCTAATTTTCGGTCTATCCTAATTTTCGGTCTAATTGATTTTTTCCAAATTTTCTATTAAAGCTTTTAAAAATCACAAAATAAATGATTATATTAAATCAATAATGACATTTAAACACTAATGAACACTTTATTATGATTTATAGAACAGTACTTGACGAGAAATAACCATTTTCATTTATTTTCACAAGATTGAAAATTTTTAATAATTTTCAGTTCAATATTAACACTAATTAATTGTAAATTCCTCACAAGTTATAACTTAAATATTTGAAAACGTTCTTTAGGAACACTTTAAAATACTTTTTATTACTATTTCACAAGTTTTAAACAGCTAGTTTTAGCTGAAAATCTCGAACCTAATTTTCGGTCTATTTTTGTTCCTAATTTTCGGTCTATTTGTTTACAAATTTTGACAGAAAAATGTAAATCGCGTTCAGTCAAAAATGTGTGAATCGCGCTCAAAACACTTCAAAAAATTAAAAATACAATTTTTATTTTCTAAAGCATTTTAGGAGTCGGAAATCGCGAGGAAATTGATTAAGTAACAATAAAAGAAAATAATATTGTGATTTTGAAGTGTTTGAGGAGATTTTGTAATTAGATTCAAATTGATTCAAATGTAAACAAATAGACCGAAAATTAGGAACGTAAATAGACCGAAAATTAGGTTTGATAGACCGAAAATTAGGACGGATAAAACTTGTTAAATTGTGAGAAAACGATTTAATGCTGACTCTTAAAACATAACTTAAATGAAAGCTGCCGAAAGTCTACATTAAAAAATAAAATCAGCATAAAAATTGAGTGAATAGTTAGTGAAATATTTGTGATTGTATTCGAAAAGACGAAAATAGACCGAAAATTAGGAACGTTTACCCTATTTGAATTTATTTGGATCAAATTATTTTAAACTGTAAATTTATTTCTCAAACGAATCTAATAATTTTGTAATTTGTCAACATACACTGATCTAGGCACCAAAAATGCGCTAAAGTAATCCGACTTAAGGCGGACACTTTTCAGTCTCGTTAAAACTTACCTATATGAAAATTAAATTATGTAATTGTCCTATGCTTAATGTATTTACTTATATTTCATAGCATCATTGTGCTATATAGGTTTATAGTGCAGACATATATACATATATACTCGCACAGTAGCAAAATTTAGTGATCATTATAATTGTTTCTTAAGTACATACAGTGCGTCACATCTCTCTCTCGCAAAATTAATAACCCGGAAAGTTGATATATATCAGATGCAATGCTGTTTATTGCATCATGATCTACTGTATGATGTACGCGACCTTTAAATTCACACTCACCTAATTTTTATACTCTTCTTCCATTGCTCTCCTGTCTTTATTACCAAAACAAATTTTTTCTTTGTTTATTTTCTCATAACATCAAAAATTCTCATCGTGAAGTTATTCTTGCGCAATTTTTCATACACATCCGAATATATGTCTATGCATGAAGTAAAATAAAAATATAATTTCGAGAGGGAAAATGATGTTTTAAAGTATCCGTTATGTGGTTATGACAGAAACCCAGATTTTTTGAGTGTAATTTTCGGCGCTAAGGAGTACTTACAAATAAATATATGTACGCGTATGAAATCATCTCGAGATTAGATCAAATAAATCACGTAATTTTATTCAAAATTGCAATGAAGTGAAAGAATTTCTTTCATCATTATCCAATTTGAGAAGAAGAAATTTTAATACGTATGGAGAGAAAAAGAAAGAGGAAATTGACGTGAGAATTCAGTCCATCGACATGCATGAGCCATCTATTATCTAAACAAAGAAAAACATCGAATTTAAGAACATTTCCATTGTTATTTATTTCTATTTCGGTGAGTCAAACTGTCAAGCGCGATTATATGAAATTGCACGCAATTATATATTATGAAATTTTGACTGCCAATGATGCGCGTTCCATTTCTCTGCTTTCGCTCACTCCTCGAATATTATAATTTTATTTAATTAAATCATGACAAGTTATGGACGATGGATTCCAATGTGATCCGTTAGAATTTCTCATGAGCACCACCACCTTCAATTGAATGTGTCAAGAAATTCACCGTTGAATGCCACTTTTCTTGATTGTCATTGTCAATGGTCTCGGCTATGATTAATGTGCAATATGTGTACATTTTCCTGTTGATGACAATTTTCTATCATTATAATCACACTCTCCTTTTATAGCTGTTTTTTTTATAAATATACATAATGAATACTTTCGAGTTCTTTAAAATATGCATTTTACTAAACTGTTCACCAAACGTGCGAATAAATTCGCAAACTTTGTTTTATACTGCTGAATTGAAGAGTATCAGAATGGAACAGTTGTGATGATGATATTCTCTCTCTATGTCTCTTGTTCTGTTATTCTAATTGACGTCGCATTGTGCAAAACAAATATTAATTAGCATATTTAGTGCATTTGCATTGCATAAAATAACTAAACAATGTAACAATTTTATTAAACCGTTCTTCCTTGTGCGTTGTGGATCGATTGTGCTATAATAAAATAATTTTCTTAATTTCTTCTTATTACTCCATGAAATTCTTAAAAATGCATTCACTATAGGGTGATTAAGAACACCAGCGATGATTTTTTTGTTAATTTGCTATCACATTTTCGGTAATTCACGGCAGTCATTGATTTAGAAAATTAAATTTCTCATGTGTGTAGTCAATAATTGTCACGTTATAACTGACCGCAAAATGAAGAAAAATTTCGTAATTAAATAAATTTTAACCATGAACAATCAACTCACAAATTGATTGAAAAATTTTATTTTATTGAAGAAAAACCTTGAAAGGGTTCAACGATGCAGGACGCTTAGTAAAATTATTTGAACTTGCTCATCTTGCGGTTTTATTGACTACTTATTGTAGTTGGACATTTATAAAGATTATCGGCATTCATACGGAACATTGCTCTATGTGGTTTCTTTTTACGATCTTGCAAAATAACTAACAACAATTTTCACAAATTGTGTCTAAAAGCAAAAAAATCATCCTAATGACGTGAGAAAATTATTTTTAAGTAAGTGAATCAAATAGATTCTTTAAGGGAGCTTTAGAGCTTATTGATCTAAATGATTTTGATGAGAAAAAAAAAGAAAGAATTTAATTTCGTGCAGGGGGAAAATTCACAGAAAAAAAGCCCTAAATACCACTTATTGGAAAATCAACCTTATTTTCATCTTTCTTATGTTATATAAATATATACACTTGATAAATTCATTTATATGTTACACATTAATATGTCATTTGTATTTAAAATAGGGTTCGGACTTGCATGCATATTTTACTTAATGGTGCATATTTTTTGTCAAGCTGATTTCAAGTTGACTTACACAAAATCGTTTTTAATTAATTAAGTTTGAATTTAATTCAATTAAAATACATAGTAAATTAAAAAATCATTCATAAAAGACTTTCATACGAATTTGTGGGTTTCAAATGAATTAAATAAATCTGAATGAATATAAGACATTTTTGTGTAATTCAACTTGACAATAAATAATGGCATATAAAGTAAAATATGCATGCAAATCTGAACTCTAATTTAAAAACTGTATTACAGTTTGACTTTATATGACTTTCATAGATTTTATCTTTTTTTTATCGTTTTTTGGTTGTGATGAAATTTTATATAGAGATGAAATATTCTTAATAATGAAATTAAAATAGAGAGGAAAAATTAAAATAGAAAGAGAAAAAGAAAAAAATTTAAAATTTATAATATTTAAAATCAATTATTTAAATTTTTTATTGGGTTATAATGGTTTAGTAATGTTTTTATTAACTTAAATATATCTTTTCTCAAGTGTTAGATGGTGTGGTGAGGCGCTTCCCTAGACATAATTTTGGTTACCATTTTTATGCGAGCGCTTGAGAAAGAATATTTTTTGCAATTTATCTCACAATGGCACGTATTAGAAACAAAACCATTAATTTAATAATCTACATATATTATCTGATAAATTATGCAATTTCACGAGCTGAGTTAGTCAATTGGAAAATTACATGTTCACTTTAATAGAATTGTCGATTTTAAATAAATTACGTCTCGACAGCGTTTAGCGGGTTACTGGTGCTAAAATGTACTCACCTAGTTATCTACTCACTAGCGTTCTAAATCATCTCTATGATTTGCGTCTTTATGTTCTTTCTATCTTACTCTAACTCTCCGTTAAATCATGATAAGAAAGAAAATTTTGTTAGGCATGGCTTCGACTATATTTTTACATCACCATTATTATCATCGTTATAATCATTTTCATGCTCATATAAATTCTTTTATCATTAAAACGTGTTTTCTTTAATTTTTTTTTCTACAACAGATTGCATCATTTATACATCAGCATTTGCATAATTTTACAGGTAAAATAAGATAAATTTTATTCATTCAATTCGGAAGATTCAATTTCAATTGTTCTTCCTCAAATCAATAAATTTTGCCCATGCTATATGATTAGATAATCGATGCGAATCGATGCGTCCAATAGTAATAACAATTGATTTGAGGCGGAACAATTAAGCCATATAATAGACTGTTTTTAATTGTTTTATATAAAATGGTAGTTCGTCTATAAGCAAACATACATAAAATTCCATTAATGAAAGATGCTTTATTGATAATTACTTTACTAAACTCTTATTTTTTGTGTAATTTGATAGTGAGTGAGTAAGTAGCATGATCAATAGATTTTATCGGAGCATTATGCTTCAGTCATTCTTTACGAAAGATGCTCTGTTGTTATTGTTGTGTAATAGTTACGCATGATTATATATTATTAATGGAAATTTTGCTTATTCATAATGCTACCTAGCTGTGCATGCTTTCATTTAAAATTTGCTAAAAAGACGCTCTTTATTTAGATCATCATTGCGTCATGTTCCTCGCAATCGACAGAATCAACATCATCAACTTTAGCGAGTGTAATAGCCAACAATACGCTAATCAGCACGAGTAGTTCCAGTAGCATGTCATCATCAACAACACGTCATAAATATGTACCATCGGTAACACCTAATCCTAAAGTAAAGAAGCGCGGCAGTTCTACACACTCGAGTGAATCGTCCAAAGTCAAAAAGAATGCACACGCTGGCAATGTACAAAATGTCAACAGCTCAAGGGAAGCATTGAATCAAGAGGGATCGGACCAACAAGTGAGTAATTAAACAGAGTTTTATGACACATTGTTATATCGATAATGTGGTAATGACATAGACTTGAATAAATTCTATCCAGCAAGGACATCTTTAAAGAGTCATCACCAGAAAAGCCATTAGAAAGTGTTGCACAATTGACAGAATAGCACATAATTATAAAATTATATTCGTGTGTGTGTGTGTATATGTATATATTACATAAAAACAATAGAAACTATCTTTATCTTTCCAATCGATGAAACATCAACATACAACCTTCACCAATAAAAAAGCTTTAAAAATACTTAAGACAACGTATCGAATTGCGAGTAGACCGGCAAACGCACGAGGTCGACACTTTTTTTGATGGTTAATTCAATTAAAACAATGAATTTTTTCAGTTGAAGCATCTTCATCGTGAGATCTTATCAACTAGTTTTATTTTTCAATTTTTCTCCCTCTTCTCTGTACAAATGCTTGTGTGTCGACGTTTCCTTAAATAATGTTTAATCAAGAAGTTGATCAAAATCTTTTAACTTTTATTGTGTTTTGTAAATGGTTTTTACATATGTTTTATTTGTAAACCACAAAGATTTAAAAATGTTTCATCTTCATATAGAACTTAATATAGCCTAATTTCTTAAAAATAATTATAATTAAAAAGCGTAATAAATTGAATGCAAAAATGCGGTTACAATTACCTAATTTAAGTTTAATTTGCATATAGCTGATGTATTACGTTATTTATAAATTTTATAACTTATATTGTCGCATAAAATCAGAATATGAACGGTTCTCAATGTAGATATGGTAGATGTTGATGTGCATCATCATCGAAAAAACTGTGTCTTGAAGAGTAAAATCACCAGAGTATGACGATGAACAATTATTTATAATGCTTATTCTCTTTCTTTCTCAGCTACCAACAATTTATTATCGTTATTTTTCGGAAAGAATACTTATGACTCTAGAAACATTCTATCTTTCAAACTGTTTTTTGTTTGTCATATTAAATATCAATCAATTTCATCATGTATGTGAGAGCTATTGTTGTTTCTATTTTCACATATCAAAAAATGAGACATGATGACCAGTCAAGGTCGTATTAACGATGAAGAAGAGAGAAGGCAAGCATAAATTAACAATGAGAAATGTTCGCATAAATTTTCTTTTGAAGTAATTTTTCTTCTCTTCTCACTGTCATTATGTAATAGTCCGATGTGTGTTGAGTTATTGTATTTTCATTCATTACGTTTCTGGGTTTGCATTTAATGGGCAATGTTTGTTTTTCAAGTGTTTGTTAATTTGATAAACTCTCTTTCGTGGCTTTACTTAATTTAGTTCAATGTTATAAATGTTAAAAAAAATTGCCAACTTCCTCAAGTGATTCTTTTCTCTTTTAAACATATGCTTCATGAGTGTTAATGTGTGAATTGAGTTTTATATTTTTATATTTTTTTTCAACATGCTCACCTGTCAAAATTTTCTTATGTGCTTTCTTGATTAGGTTGTTTACTTATCTGACACCAACGGCTATGTTCCGCTAGGTACATTGCGTGGACCTGCTGCATTGCCGCCTCATATTTATACTGGAGCGGGAGGTGAATTAGAAAATTGGCGTCCAGAATTGTGGGATCGTGATTATAATAGAAGATATCGTTTTAATAACACACGTGTTCAACGTAAGTCTACTGAATGGCTTTCTTACCGTTTTTATGCTATAATTAAGTAATTTTCTCATGCAGACATTGAAGCAGAGTGTCAAGATGACTATATGAAAATTCGAATTGGTTTCAATGGATCATTTAATGGTCTTTTATATTCATCAGGTATGCAAATTCATTAATTAATAATTTTCATTTGAAATTTTAATATTTTTTTTAATTAAAGGATATGCATATGATCCAGATTGCATGTATATTAATGGCTCGGGACGAGATTATTATGAATTTTATATACAACTTAATCGCTGTGGAACGCTTGGCAAGAACAGTTTACATGAAGATTCGAGAAAGAATCCAACAGTAAATTTTTAGAACTTTACATAGTATGGCTCATTAAAATAATTAAAAACTTTTATTTTACAGAAAAACTTCATGTGGAACACAGTGACAGTTCAGTATAATCCATTGATTGAAGAAGAATTTGATGAGCATTTCAAAGTCACATGTGAATATGGATATGATTTTTGGAAAACTGTTACATTTCCATTTTTAGATGTTGAGTTAGTATTATAATACTTATAACCAAATCAAATTCACAATTATAAAAAAATTTGTTTATTATTAGAGTGGCAACTGGAAATCCTGTAATTTTTACATTGAGTCCACCAGAATGTTATATGGAGATAAGAAATGGATATGGAACTTCAGGAACACGTGTTGCTGGTAATAAATTTTATGTTAAAAATCATTAGATATTTTCAATGAATTTATTTTAAATTTAGGCCCTGTTCGAGTAGGTGATCCATTAACATTGATAATTTATATGCGCAGCAAATATGATGGTTTTGATATTGTAGTCAACGACTGGTATGAATCAAAATTATAAATTTTCCTTCTATCACTTATTGAGATATTTTAACAGTTATGCTCATAATGGTGCAAATAAAAGAATTCAACTGATTGACGAATTTGGATGCCCAGTAGATGATAAATTGATTTCAAGGTTTAGAGGATCGTGGTCTGATAGTGGAATTTTCGAGACACAAGTTTATGCATATATGAAGACATTTAGATTTACAGGATCACCAGCTCTTTACATTGAGTGTGATGTTAGAATGTGTCATGGAAGATGTCCCGTAAATTTATATAAAATATATTAACCTTAAAAATATTTTATATTTTCATACTTTTTTTAGAGTCAACCATGTCATTGGAGAAATCTTAAAGGAGTTGCTAAAAGAGAAGTTCAATCAGATCCACCAAATTCAACACTTTCTGATAATATAAGCTTGTTCCAATCGATTCGTGTACTTCAAGATGAAGATGAACCAACAATTAAAGAAGAGCTGCCACTTCGTAAAGACCCGACTGAGACATGTATGAAGACATCAGTGTTATCTGCTCTTACAGCGGTTTGCTCAATGTTGCTTTGCATTCTCGCAGGTTCTTTATTTGTTACATGCACAAAATTAAAGTACCGTAAAAGTGAAAATTCATTTTTCGACTCTTCATATGTAACAAATCGGTCGCAAATTGATTAATAATTTTTTTGTTAAGAATAATGATAGTTTTTTAATCATAATGATTATAATAAGTGATTAACGTTAAAAATTTATTTCTTAGAATAAAGAGAAATTTTAAAATCATCATCACTAAAATTGACTTTGGGTTGAATGTAATTTTAGCCATTAAGCAATTATTTCAACCGAAAATCGATTAAGTATAATTGAGATGAGATAATATGTTTTGGCACATTAATTTAATATTTCTTTTAATTTAATTATAGAAATATAATCAGTATATCATACTTGTAAATAAATTTTGAATACATAAATTAAGACTGCATTTCCTTATCCTTATATATAAAAGTATTTTCTTGATGAATTTTGCTTATTGGTGATGGTACTTTTCATTTACTGTAAATAGTAAAAATATTAATAAAAACTTTTTCATTTTTTATCATTCATTAAATATTTTGTAGTTTCATTTATTGTTTAGTAACGTTCATGCATATTGTGCTTCTTTGGTATCATATATGATGAATAAAAACTATCATAACTGTCATACTTAAAATAACGGTTAACTGTTATGTTTTTAAATATTTTAAAGCTTAGCGTTGGCGCCAAAAAAATTACAGAAGCGGTGCGTTCGAGTAAGCCAACTTATCGACAGACTAATATTTTAATTAAAATTAAGCGATTTTATAAATTGGCAACAGGTAATATAAACAAATCCTAATGACTTAATACTTTCTCTTCTAATTTGGATTGAATAGATTTATTAAATCTTATATTTCACTTGAATTTTTAAAAGTTCCGCCAAGTTAATTTATCGATCTCGATGAAATTAGAAATCGACAAATTGAAAAGGCAACTTGAGAAAAAATACGAAAAAATATCAATTGTGGCGTTATTTTAACTATGTAATTAATGAAAGTACTTTAAAAGTTTAATTTCGTCAGTAATATATTAGGTAAATATAGAGTTGTACTCATTTAATTTGGATTCTATGGGAAAATCTTGAAAATTAATTTCATCAAATCTTTCTATGGCTCTCTAGAAAAAAATTCAATTATTTCGATTGTTTTTGATACGATAAAGGAGTTTATTGTCACAAAACAGCAGTTTATTATCGCTATTTTAAAGAAATTTGAAATACGGAATATTTATTTTGGCGCATTTTTAAATATTTCATAAGATTCTGTAAAGTCAATCGTCATTATTTCATAAAATATTTTAATAAGCAACAATTTCCTCCTAATTCTAATCTTTTTAGAATAAACAATAGAAATCATTATTCATTGAATTGACGTTTGCATTTTAAAAACGTGTTAAAGAAAAAAAATTATGTTCTAATTGTTTCTTGCAGATTCCGTGACAAAAAAAACAGTTGTGTATAAAAAGTGTGAACAAAAGATCTTGACTACAATATTTTTGTTGATAAATTGATATATTACCTCTATGAACAGTTGGTGATAAATTTCACACTTTTTTGTTTAAAAAAAGTAAAATATAATAAAAACGTGCAAAATGAAATTTTCTACAAACTCCAGTGAACACAATTCAAATACTCTCTTTTACGAGCAAGTACAACACATTACAAATATTTATGAGCAATGGAACGATTGCGAAAGGACAGTGGTCGCGTATGCTTTATTCAAACGACTGCCATTTGCTAATCTCAAATTTTTGGTACACTCAATTGACCATCATTTAAAACAAACTGCTTTGGTTCCAAAACAATTTGGATTACTAGAGGAGGCAGCCAATGCGACATCGTTTCTTAATAAATTGATACATAAATACAATTCACTCGTCAACTATTCATCGAATGTCGACAACATTGACTCAAGTAGCAGTGATCAAGAATTAAGCGGCAGTGAAAGTGTCAAGAGTTTGGAAAATGATCTCGTATCCAAATACAATAATAAAGAAGAAATTTTACAAGATTTGCTCATGTATTTGCCACTTTTAAGATCCAACAATGAAGAAGGAAAAAAAGTTTATATGCAATTTCTCCCCGTACTCATTGATGATTCCATTAAACATAATATGCCAATAGAATTAGTACAGCAACTTCTTTCCTATCTTCTGATTCATCCTGTTATTAAATTTGAGGATAGAAAGTAAGTTCTTAAAACAAAACATCAAAATTTATAATTTTTGACATTAATTGATTATATGAATCATTTCAGGCCACTTAACCAATGGTTGCAAAAACTTCAGGATCATTTGGCAATGAGCTTTACAAACAGTATTGGTAACACTTTAAATTTCTTGCCATCTGACAACGCGTCATCATTCATGTCAACAGGATCTTCAATATCGAGTGCATCTAGCTCGAGTTCTGCATCTTCAACGACTTGGCCAACGACTGTACCCCAAATACAAACCATCAACAACAGCAATAATGACTTGTTTAAGATTAAACGCAACGATCAAGATTTCTTCGATATACGCAATTTTCAAATTACACAAGATTTTTGTGATGATCTCAACCAAACCAAATATCCATTGCCAATTGGCAACAACAATGCTAGTCAGAACAATTTAAATAGCAGCAAAAGTACCACAAATGCATCGATTTTTGATACTACTGATGAACACCACATCTCGTTTTCAAAGAATGGAACAGAAGTAGAACTTTTTGAGAATGATTTCCTCGACATTTCAAAGGCAGGTAACCAGAACACTTTGACAGTGAATGCTCCTATGAGTGCATCCAATGACTATCTCACAGTACCTAATTTTTATAATGATCGACTTTATGAGATGTATGGACTTAGTGGATTAAGTGATGGTTTTAGTGACGATGGAAATAATACAATCAAGACTAGACGTTCTAACAGCTTAACGACGCCGATTGCGAGTGGTGGTGATTTTACTTCTTCTTCATCTGCTGAAAATCTTGCAAATTTGCAAAAACCACGTAGCTTTTCATTGTCCATGGAGTCTTCAAGAAATGCTTTAATGTCAAGTGGATCTGAAACTCGTTTAGATAAAATGAATTTCAATAATAATTCGCATCATATTGGAATGAATCATATTCCTGTTTGGTTAAAAAGCCTAAGACTTCACAAATATCAGTGGCTTTTTACTAACATGAGCTACGAACAAATGATGGACATCACCGAAGAGTATTTGGAAAATTTGGGTGTAACAAAAGGAGCACGCCATAAGCTTGTCTTGTGCATTCAAAAATTGGCTGATCGTATGATTGTACTTAAACAAATTGAAAAAGAACTAATGGATGGTACTCGTTCACTTAAATCTGCTTTGGACGAAATGATGAATATTGTTGTAACTCCAATGAAACCCATTAACTCGGTGCCATGTGATGAGGATGTTGCAACACAATTAATGAAAACTATCGATAGCGGTGAGTTTTAATATTATTTTCTTTTTATTATTCTAAATTTGAAAATTCTGTTTAGCTTTCCAAATTGTGCAGAGCATAAAATATATATCGAATACAGATGAAGAATCTGTAAATATATTTTTATGGGTTCTTGATAAAGCTTTGCATCATGAAGCATTCATTCAGCAAATACCTCATTTAAAAGAATATAAAGGAAAATTGCAACGTCTGAAAATGATGTTCACAAGTAAAGGATTTAACAGTGGTAGTAATAGCAATTTATCTAAAGGAAACATGAAGATGCGGTAAATTTAAAATATTTTTATTTATAATTATAATAATAATAATTCTTTGATTATTTATTGAATATATAGTTGGCCTAAAACAAAAATGAACAATTCAAACATCCCAGATAACCAAAAGAATCGCAAAAATTCTTTATCGTACTTTAATAATATGACGTACCAAAATAATGGAGGAAACATGCAATTTTCCAACTTTGGAAATTTGACAAATTTTCAACGCTCAGCGAGTCGTGAAAAATTAAATCAATTCTCTATGATGCAACAGCAACATCATATGCAGTTCAATCAGCAAAACGTTCCATCTTATCGTCATTCGCTCAACAATTTGATGCCGTTTAATGTACAACAACAGCAGCAAAATCGACGAAATAGTAGTTGTGGAACGGATCGTATTACCATAAGTAATGCTTCTATGCCATCACAATTTGGCAGCAGCGAAAAGATCTTGAATGAACAAGGCCTGAATAAAAGTACAAGTCCAATTTTGATGAATATGAGTTCATCAGCAACAATTTTACCGCCTACAACAAGTGATATTAATAGTCGCTTAGAGTCATTGTGTCGGCAAATGACAGAGCAAGCAATCAATTAAATGCTCTCTAATGCTCGAACACACTCTTAACGTACGTTTTATCACAATTTTAATTTTATTAATTAGCATATTTGCTCTCTATAACACCAGTTTTATCGCTTTGAGCATGTTTCTTTTATTCTTATTTTAATTTCTTATCTTCACTTGTGAAGCAAAAATAGCATGAAAGATGAAAAAGTAATCATCTACTAAAATTTTGCATGCGGGTTGAATCTTTTTATAATAATTTAATTTATATTTCGGTTTTTACTATTTTAACAATTGAGATAGAATATCTCGCAAAAAAGTTACAATTGTTATCATAATTTGACGATAAAACATTCCTTTTTGAAACAAATGAAACGAAGCAAGAATCAACCTAAAAAGTACTAGATAAAAATCTTCGTAGAGAAGATGTTTACAGTGAATTACAATTACTTTAAATGTCACTTTTTTTGTAAGAGTATGTTTTAAGAAAAAAAAGCAAATTTTTGATATCCAAAAGTTCACAAAAAGATATTATTTTGCATATGAAAAATTTTTGTTAATTCTACTGTTAGGAATTGTGTTTTTCTTTTTTTTTAACTCGATGTAAGTTTAATTTAAATGTTGATTGTTATAAATCCTAATTAACAGATATGCGCCAAATATGCTTCATCTTGTGCGTAACATGCACAACACATTAAAACCTATTGAAACAAGTACTTTTACAAATAAAATTAAAAAAAATGTTATTTTTTCGACAATACTCGTATTTGGATTATGTCACATAAATAAGTTAGAATCATTAAATATTAAACTTTTAAACGCTTTACTTACTAGTTTAGAGAACTAGCAAATCTACAAACTACATTATTCATTTTTTTCCAATTCACAAATTATTGAAATTGACACAATGATAGATTTCATTGAGCTTTTTGTAAATTGCTTCTGATAAACAAGTAAAATGTATGAATTTCTCAATACTCATTAAAAGTTTTGAAACAAATGTTTAAAATGCTAGCATAAAAACAATTTATTAAAAGAGAAATCAAAAGTTCATGTATTTTACTTAGTTAAACTTGTTTTTACACTCACGAATAAATGTCTCAATTTTAACGAAAAAATGAAGCAAATTAAACTATTTAAAAATGGACCAGACAAGCGTTTGAAACGTGAAAGATTAAATTTAAAATGTTTTAATGTGTTTGACGTATTTATAAATGATGAAGTCTTTTAAAAAAATCTCGATGTAATTGGAAAGCAGAGACTGAAATGTGAACAAAATGCTGTATGATCGATAATTGGCTTTAAAGTATTGGGAGAAAATTTATTCAATAAAAAATTCACGTTTCTCGATCATAAAAAAAAACTTTTTTTTGTGTTTTTAAAAAATACCTATATCAAAAATTTCATCACATTTGATAAATAAAATCAGAAATAGAGTTCATTTCGATCATCAAAAAATTAAAAATCTTTTTATTTAAATGAATTTTTTCAGTGCTGGTAGCAACATTAATATGTAAATTTGCACATTGTGTTTTAAAGACAAACATGAAATATTAAATTGGGCAGACAACAAAAATTCACAATGCTAAAATTTATTCATGAGAAACTGCGAAAATGTGCATAAAAAGGAGTCAGATATAACAGCTTCTGTGTGAAAGATTTTTCACACAAGAGGCATGGACTCGTATTGATGAAGTATCATCATGAATCAATGAAAAAAGAGAGAAAATGCAATTTTGTTTCATATAATTTTATGATGTTCTCAAATTAATTTTAGTTCTTGATTACACGAGACAAGCGCATTCAATTTATTTTCCTTAAGTAAACATCGCTCGATCTTCTTTAATGTTGCAATTATGTTTTTTAATGTTGTACGAAAAACAAACAGAAGAATGGAGAAAAAGATCACTTTTGTTGTCTCCTAAGGCGAATTTAATCACACGTGTATGTGTGAAGAATCTGCTTAGATTTTTCAAAGTTCGTTTTCGATAATATTGAAATATTTTGCTATACATAAAAAACTCATTTATTGTACAATGTAAGACTGTTTTGAATGATTTTTCTACATTTTAACAAAGTTATAAATTTCAGCATTTTTAGGATGTGATGTTTAACAATTTTAATTTTAGTGTGAATACATCTCTAATGCAAGCAGCATTTCAAACCATGTTATTTTAATCATAAACAAATAGTAATCAACCTTAGGCTGTCTTTTAATTGAGTGCAATGAAAAATGTTAGAATATTTTTTTCAATAAAAAATTGTATTGCAATAAACGGAGGTACGAAAAAATCACATGCAAGTGTAAAGGAAGTTCTCGACGAAAGTAAAAAAGTTGCCACTTGATCATCTGCCGAAAGAGAGAAAAAATGAATTTTAAGAAGATGGATGTTGAATGAACAAGACATGCATGATATGTAAAATGATAAAAAAGATGCAATTACGATTCACTTAGGAACTTTAATAAATACTCATAAAGCGATCAAAAACAAACAAGAAACTTAAAATGACGATGATGATGATGGCCTTAGTAAAGCATCATTCATCAAATTCTCTCTCTTTTTCATTCATGTATTATTTGTCGGAGGCAGGTACCTATACTTTTTTAAAGAATGTTGTGATGCACATATTTTGCACCTTGTTTTAAAATAAATTTTACCTTCTTTCGATCTCTTAAAATGACAAGCTTTAGATGATGATGCTCACTCCAATATTTATTAAGAACTTTTTAGCTATTGATCTTAAATCATCGTCTTTCTTTTTTTGATCATTTTTTCGACTCAGTTATTATATTTTGATGTTGCAACAGATTTTTTGCAAAAGACAATAGACTTCTATTGCGTTTTAAATTACAGAGTAGCTTAACATATCATTTGCAAGATATAATAATGCTGTATTATGTAGCATTCTATGTATTTGATCAATGCCAGAAATTTGGACATCGCATGATTTATTACTGAGTGATAAGTGTTTGGCACCCATCAATGATTATTTTCAGGTATTAAATATTTGTTCTTATTTAGAATGGACACGAAATTGGTCATAATAAGAAATGATTTAAAAGGAAGTGGCTTGAATTTAAAAATTAACCTATGATTTCCTTTTCAAAATATTGAAACGTGAAAATCAATTTGTTACACAATCAACCAAAACTTCCTTTCTATTTTCGCAGAATAGGCTGAAAAAATGATTTTTATTAAAACAAAATATACCCGTGTAACCAAAAATACGTTATAACATACCTTTGATATGCCGCGGCATGCTAGCGGCATGTTGTAACGTATTTTTGGTTACACGGGATAGGTGTATTTTTAATATAAAACATTAATATATTCACATTTTTCCATTATTCTTTTGTGTAGGTGTGTGTGTGTGTAATTGGATTTTGTCTTAAGACATATTAAATTAATACATTTAATTTCGTTCCTATTTTTCACTTCAATATTTAACTGTACTACAAAATGTGTATGTTCTTCTTTTCACTTATTTACCATAATCTACTATTTTGATGCTCTTAAAAAAGTGAATTTTGTCCTCAACTCTCTCATCAAATTAATAATTTTGCATTTTACAGTGAATTTTTGATGAAAGTTATATATTAAAAACTCTTTATCTGGCCAGTGAATAATTTCTCATATTTATTTTCTCTGCTTTTAATTTCATTCTCTCTCTCTTTCTAATATCCTAAAATTTTTTCATCATTCAATCCTCTTTCATTTTAAATATAATTTTACATTCATCAGAAAACATAGAATTCAAAAAGAAATTTTGTGTTTTTAAACATTCATACCACTTTTACTTATTTAAGAAAAGGAACGTGCATAAATCCATTCGTCCTTTAGAAAGCTCTCAAATGACACGTGATTAAAATCACGTCTTATATTCTTTACAAGTATTTCATACTCGATTCTTTCATTATATTAAATTTTAAAAGTTTTATTTTTTAAATTGTTTAAATATATATAGATTTCTTAGATTCCTTAAAATTATACTCTGCAACCACTTTTCGTCTTTCATTTTTAATTGTAAAATAATTTTATGGCCCTGTAAGGAATTTTCTTTATTTTCATAACTTTTGAACGCTTTTCTCATCGAAAAAGAAGATTTCATGTATCAAGATGTACATATACTCATTTTTATAAAACTTTACTAATTGAGGATGTTGCGAAAATCACTAAAATTGCAATAACAAGAAATTTAGAACTGATATTAATAAACGGAGTATTATGTAATTAATAAAAAATAATTTTTCTATTGTATGTAAAAAAGGTTAAGCGCAAGTTTTTAGTGATTTGGCACATTCTCTCTTGCCGATTACAAATGAGAAATATTATTGATGAAATTTAACGAATTAAATGATCTTGCACTCTTGTAAGATTTATTAAAAATGTGAACATGATTCTCTCATAGTGTATTTTGTGTATTTGAGTTGTCCTAGAACATTAATGACAATTTCCATTAAATCTTTAATAACATTGAGAGAAAACGTTTTGTGATAGAAATTTTCTGTGAAGAAGAAAAATAGTTTTTTGTCAATAACATTTTTTACCAATTACATAAATTATGCTTGTTTAGAGATACACACTAAGTGTGTTATCTGACCAGGCATTTTTGTTTATCATTTATTAAAAATTCGTATCAAAGAATATTCTATATCTCTTTCTCTATCTTTTATTACGCATTTTTTTAATGAATCCATGATTCAATGCGTAAATAACAGTTTTATTTTTTGATCCATTTTCAAATATGCTCAAGCTCAATAAGCATGAGCATTTATTTTGCATTATGTTGCTTTTATGAAAATAACGGTATCTTTTTCGTATTTAATATAATTTAGGCAAATAAAAATTTTAAATTCCTTAGGAAATTTTCATCACCAAAAATTACGTTCAAAAACATAATAATTTTACTTTAGGGATTCTAAATCCTATTTTCCCTTCTTCTTTTTCATTCTATGCACTTTACAAACTAAATTAACGTTTTCATTAATATTCTATACTCTTACATACCAACATAATTTTTTCTCTCATCTCAATTGACTTTTTTGCACAATTTTTTACAAAAGAAAAAAGAAGGATGATGCTTATTAAATATAAAATTAGTCGAATAAATACTTAAATGTTTGTTCTCAATTTAATAGTAAGATAATGTTTAAAATAGATAGTACATTTTAGAATATAAATGAAATTTTGATGCAAAATATACAATAGTTAATTAGAACTTTAAGTACGTGCCCTTATTAAAATTCTTCAACAAAAATTATCAACACACTGTCTCACATTCACATTTTTCTTTTACCATCATCACAATTTTATATAAACTATCATGCATCTCTTATTCGTCTCATTTTAAGAGAAGTTATTTAGTTGTGTTTAGATGTAATTTATAATGATTTTTCATTTAAATCATAGTACTGATATCTATAAATAAAATTATATTAAAGTTCATTGAGTTTTCATTTTAAATTAAGGAATATTTCTCTTCACTTTTGTTTGCTGATAAAAATGATTGAAAAAAAAAATTAACAATCTACGCATATAAAGAATAAATATAAATTAGGAAATTTTTGAATGAGATTTTTTCAAGGATTTTCAGCATTTTCCGAATCGTTTGCTGATTGTTTTAGCGACGATCAGATAACGAATTTATCTCCCGTATGTATTTTAATGTGATTATTAAGGGTTGAACTCTGTCTAAACGTTTTACGGCATACAACACATTCAAATGGTTTTTCACCTATTAATAACAAATTTAATCAATTTATTTTTATATAATAAAATATATGAAAAACTAACCCGTATGAATCTTCACATGATTACTTAACGTAGACAGCTGTCGGAATTCTTTGCTACAATAACTGCATTCTGTTTTTTGATAAAAAAAAGAAGAAACATGTTGATATTTTTTAGATGCGTAATAGGTATTATGACTCACTATAAGGTTTTTCTCCCGTGTGTATTTTAATATGATTTGTTAAGGTACTGCTTTGTCGAAATTCTCGGGAACAAATGTGACATTTAAATGGTTTTTCACCTATTATAATAAAAGTTTAATTTAATTATTTTTTGATAATAAAATGTATATGAGAAACTAACCAGTGTGGATCTTCATGTGGTTTGCTAATGTACTTAATTGACGAAACTTTATTAAAGGAAGCGAACAGAAAAGAGAATAATAAGTAGAAGAAAGAGAAAACATCAAAATATCTCATCATCAAATTTATTCTTATTAGTTTATACCTGCTTCTCACACACGTTACACTGAAATGGCTTTTCAGTATTTGGTAATTTCATTGTTCTGCTGAGTGCTCTCGACATCAATTGGCTTATATTTGTAGGTATACTTTCAGTATATGTCCAGTTGTGTTATTTAAATCATTAAAAAGGATATTTAAAGTTGAATTTTTATCAACTCACTCAAACACAGTTAAATCCCTTCTCTTACTTATTTATGACACAATTATTCTCACTTTTCAAATGCACTTTTTTCACTCATTCACTATTATTAGATCATTAAATTATTATGTATAAATTTATTCCCATATAGGTGACTCAATTTGTAGCAATTGTCTGATGATCATGAAGACTATTGCTGCCAAATTGAAAAGTTGATGATAAAGTCAATCATAACTATTTACGGCGAGATGAAATTCGATTACTGGATTCTGAAAATTTAGAAGCGACATTTGTAATCAAATACACACAGGAAGTACATATAGGAAATAGAGAGAGAGAGAGAGTCAATTGTAGAGAAATATTTTTAATAGTAATTATGCAGTTTAAAGGACATAAGTACTAAAGAACACAAATTAATTATTTTCAAGGACAAAATGGTTTCATTTTGTATGAAATGTTGATCAACAATTTTTTTCTACATTTCTTTTTCTCTTTTCATCAGAAGAAGAGGAAAGAAGAATAGGCTTGTAATTGAAGGTTATACGAATTGAAATTGTTAACATTTCATTAATACCTTATCACTTTTGGTTGTAAATTGTGTTGTCGTTATTAAAATATGCTCAAATTACGCAAATGAAGATAAAATCTTTTGAGAATAATAGTCTAAACATGAAAACACTTACTTATCTATCGGAATTTGAAATTTATCATAAATCTGATGTTTCTCGGCGATATTATTACCGGTTTTTAGATAATTACTTGTGTAATCGTTTAAATAACTCACATTTGATTTTAAAAAAGAGCTTTAATGCTTTACATTCTTAGTAAATCAATTGAAAATTCAAAATTTCACGAAAAAAAATTCATGGGCGCAAACAAGTGCGATGAAATTAGTTTTTAATCAGTTTATAAACTGTATTCACTTTAATTTATCACACTGGTAGCTTTATTACACAATACATAAGCTTTTTTATGTATTAACACTGTTTATTTTTTGAAGAACTTTTTAAAAACTCAATTTTTTGTTTATTAAAAATTCTCTATCAATACTTTCTGATCCCCTACAATAATACTTCAAATAAGGGGGTCCACAAACAGTTATCTTCAGCTAATTATACTTAATACTATATGAAATATTTTAGTTAGTTTTGTAATTAATATAAAATTCATTGTGGAATTTAAATTTTTGTAATCACAAAAATTATTCTTGTTGTTGTTGTGTAAAAAGGTATAACCGTCATAAAAAATTTAAAACTGAAGAATACAAAATTTAAATTTTTCTTTTATCGTTATTCATCTTAATAATAAATGTTATATGCACATCACTTCTTCAAGTATGTATAGAATATCCGTTCAAATGAGTGCAAATATCGGGAGATAAAAAACACTTCGCAAATACACATTGCAATATTTATTTTAAAAATCCCAAAATTAGTCGCAAAATTCCTTCTTAAGTAGCAAGAGTAGTCAAAAATTAACAAACCATTTTACAAATTTCAATCATCTGTCTTTAAGTGAAAAACAATCATTAGGAAAGGACACCCAAAGATATAAATGAGAGAGAAAGAAAACACAGATTATGCTTGCCTTTTTCTTTTCATCTCATCTCATGCAGACATTTGAAATTCTTCTTGACTATCTGTTGATTCTTTCTTTCCACATCATTTCTATACTGTTTTGCTCCATCAAAATAAATAAGTACAAGTGTTGGTAAATATTTCTTTAGGATAAAAGGCTTGCTGCAACCAGTTCTATATCCTTTTCATGCATTTTTTAACTAAAAAATTTTCTTTATTGCTCTAAATGCATAAACAATGAATACGATATGGCATCAAAAAGAATTGAATAAGGTCAGACCAGAGAAACCACGCATTAAAATGTTTATGTAAACATAAGAATGTTATATGATAAGCGTTCAACACTATTTGATCTTTTTGTATGTCTGTCTGTGATACGTGAAAGAATGAGATTTAAACATTCTTATGCATCTTTTTTATTTATTTGTTTTCTCTTAAATGTGATCTTATGAATCTAACAACTACCATTTTATTCTATTGCAATATATTGTTTTAAATTTATGTTGTACGACAAGTTGATGTGAAACTGCACATAACGTGAATGAAAAGCTATTAAGAGATAAATCTTGTGACTTATGCAGATTTTTGATGATAATTCAGAAACGTTCTGTATTTTTGACCTTTGAAAGAAAAATTTGTTGTTTTATGTCCGACATCAAAGAAAACTTACCGACTTTGTTAAAGAGAGACATGAACTAAATAAAAATATATGTTTAATGTAGTTATTATTACAGAACATGTTCCATCTTGCATCTAAATCTAATAAAAAATTTCATACAAAGAAAATGTTAAAATTTTTTTTAAAGAATTTAACAAACATGGGGTGAATTTATGTTTAAAAGTTTTAAAGCATTCAATTCTCTATTTGAATAATTAATGAGAGAAAAAAAGTTTATTATGTGCATGAAATCAAAAACTCATTGAGATAATAGCGTGCTCTCTCTCTTGCCATACCTTTTTTATCATCAAGTATCATCATGAGTGAAGAAATAAAATAAGCAAATAAGTAGAGGAGAAAAAGAGAACCAAATCAACGAAAATTAAAGAGTTGCGCTTTTGAACTGACTGCCAAGTTGATTCAAAAATTGGTTGCCACTGCTTACTGCTGCTCTCATGTCCATTTCAATATACCTTACTAATTTTTTGCTTCTGCTGTTATTGTTGCTGCCGTGTATAAGTAAGTCATTTGGCAAATGAGAAAATGAGATGATGCTAAAAACGGAATCAATTACGCGTGAAAATAAAAGCAAAAATCTTTGTTTGTACAGGAGAATATTCGAGTTTGAATGTAGTTATTTTAGTCGAAACTAATTTGGAATTTCTTGAGAAATTAGGTTGAATGAAATAAATTTCAGAGTGTTTGTCTGTTGCTGTGTATTTGAATCAATCAAGATAAAATTTTTTTTCTCTTTTCACGATAATTACTTGCATACTCTAAATGCAGGAATTATATAATTTTTTTAAATTGGAAATTTTGTTACCTTCATCTGCTGCTGTTGCTACCCTTTTCTGCACAAAAATAAAATCCAGTAAGCAGAAATTTATTCATGAGTATTCATTA
The DNA here is from genome assembly GCA_018290095.1 of Polypedilum vanderplanki. Taxonomy (NCBI): domain Eukaryota; kingdom Metazoa; phylum Arthropoda; class Insecta; order Diptera; family Chironomidae; genus Polypedilum; species Polypedilum vanderplanki. The sequence continues at coordinate 26,704,685 of CM031380.1, read as the reverse complement.
AATTAATTTTTTTACACTTACCTAAATACACACACCAAATGCCTCTATCAAGCTACCATCCTTTACTCTTATTCACAGACAAATGAACAAAAAAAAGAATATTTAGGTAGGTCGCTCTTAAAAATTGAATGGCAAAGTTAACAAATTTAATTGCTAATAGATTTTTGATGGTTTTTTGTTAGATGGTAAATACTTAACCATCGTCATCAAAGTGCTCGTTAATTACTTAATAATGAACCGTCCCAAAATTGTTTCAAAATTTCCCATTATTCCTTTTACTATTTCAAACCCCTAATTGAATTAAAATTAAAATATTCCGCTGTGGCACCTTACTTTAATTGAAAAAATATCGTTCATAGAAATTTTTTTATGATTCCCTTTCTTTTTTACACCCTTTTTAACCACTTTTCGCGTTTATTATCAAAGAAAAAGACTTTTTTTATCATAAACAACAAGTTTCTAGCGCGCGTTAACAATCCTTTTATGGAATTTTCCACTTTCTCATTTTGCCTGCCTGCAAGCAATTGAACGACAAAGTCAAAAACATCAAAAGAAGTAAAAAAAATTTCCTTCTCCTAATAATGCATGGACAAAGCAGAGAAAGAGAATAAATTTCTCTTCAAGCATATTGTCCTTGTATTATGTGGTAAAATTCTAATGGTTTGTTACACTTTGAAAAGTGACTGAAATTAGACGAACAAGAGCGAAAAATGAGAAAAGTTTTCTTTAAAAATTAATGAATGAGATGAGTTTTTTGAAGCCTCTTTGTGTGGTAGCAGCAACAGCAGTGACAGCAAAAAAATTGTCCTAAACAAACATTGCCAATTTCTGACATGTGAGAGAGAAAAGGAGTGGAGAGTTTTAGTTATTCATGACATATTGAAAGGCAAAAAAAGTGAATTGACAAATACGCATATGAATGAAACGAAAGACGAAAGACTAAAAGCGAAAAGGAGAGAAAACCAATTTTGACATCTCTTTGAGTTGGTCAAACATTTGTAAAATGAAAAAAGAATCTGCTAAGTACACAACTTTTAATTAAAAGTTCCATTGTTAAACATCTTTTGAGGCATTTTTGTCTTTTTCTCTCTTTACTTCCTGTCACGCTGCTAAATATAATAAAAATCTCATTTCTGTGAGGAATTATGATAATTATCCTTAATATTATTCCTCTGTACCTCACTTACTCATTTACATCTGTTGAAGGACTTAATAGTTTTCAGTTTCCGGAGCAAATCTTTAAATCTTTTCTTCTCTCACTTTTTCTTTTATTTTTCGAGTCCTCATTCCCATGACTTTATTTCTTATTCTTTAATACAGCCTGAAAAATGAAACCACAAGAGCCGTTTCTTATTGCTGTTGTAATTTAGCACTAGCATCCTTTGCTATGCTAGAGCAACTTTTTTTGTAAGCAAGCACTTGCTCCTTCATACTTCTCGCATTTCCCAAGCGGTTTTGCATTTTTTCATGAAATGCAAATTCTTTTCCTTCCTCTACTCATTCATGTCATTCGCATTCCAAGAGCATGAGTGATTGAGTACCGGAAGCTGACTTTTCTTTTATGAAATTGTGACTTTTGGTTTTTCGTGGGAACTTGTGACTTTGTTTATGATAGTGATACAATATTTTGGCCTAAGAGGCAAGAAAAACAATGAAATAAAAATAAGAAATTCGTTTATGCAGTCAAATTAGCACATTTTAATTTTTACTGCTATAGTCATCATTAAATTGGTATGTAAATTCTATTCAAGTATCATAACAATAATAATATTCAAGCTTATTACAACAACATTTATTCATGAAATCATAATTGAAAAAGTAGCAACAAGGAGGCATACGCATACACAAACTATTACTTCCGCACGTCTTCCCCACTCTTTTTTACTTTCATTTTTATTCGCTATGAAGTAACTTAGTAATCAATTTTGACATCAACAACACAAAAAGTAATTTTTTATGATGAGAAGAGAGGATGAAGAAGTAGTAGAAAAATTTTTTCTGATGGGTTGAATGTCAAATTGAGCATACTGGTGTGAAGGTCGTCAACAGTAGCAAGTAGTAGAAAATGAAAGGGAGGAAGATTAAATAGGACTTTTAAGAACATCATTAGATCCCGAAAAATGTTGGCAATTATGAAGCTTTTACAAGCGAGCAAAGAAATTAGAAGGCCAATTATTCATGTCGCTTTTGCAACTCAAAGTGATTATGTCTTTAATGCCTAAATCACGCACATAACTTTAATAGAGCCAGACATAAGTGATTAGAATTATTACTTACTTCTCTCTTATATATGCAACCATTATGTGAGCAAAATTAGTCAATTTATCTTCAATGATTGGCGTAGACATACACAAATAATTTAGACATTAATATAAAATGTCTTAACTCGACCCCACTCGTAAATCGCTGTGGAAGAATTGCTTTTTATGCTGTCATTATGTTATATGGAATTTATGCACAATCAAATTGCATTTTATTGGTTTTATGGTTTAGGATTTGCTTTGCTAAAGTGTAAAATATTGAGATATTTCAACAATAAATAATTTACCTTTATGCTACTACTGTGAAATGGAAGAGAAAGATGAAAATATTCTCTGCTTTCGCGATAAATAATGTATTGTACAAAAAGAATAAGAGATGAAAACATGAATAAATTGTGCATTTATATCCTTTTTCCATTGTAAAATGTATTAAAAGTGAGAAAAAATACTTTGCCATATTGTTGAAGGAGTAAAGAATAGAAAATACAATAGATATTTTTAAATCATTCGTGAATAATAAAAGTTTTAATGTTTTTAGGTTAATATGGCATATTGTTTAATCAAAAATAAAATAAATAAATTCAAGGTCAATTTTAAATTATCTTAGAAAATAATTTTATATTTCTTATTCAATTCTTCATTCTACTGTTAATACTATCAGTGGCAACATAAATCATTTTATCGATAAGCATTCACCATTTCAAATTGCAATTCTCTTCCTTTTTGTATTTCCCTAGTGGCATGACTAGTAGCATTCTTAAATTGTGTAAATACTTTGTTATTTCATCCAATCTACACCATTCATTTCCCACAGTTTCTTCAAGCCAAATTGCTTTCATCATTGATGTTGTTGCCGCTCCTTGAGATACACATCTTCTTCTCAGGTGAGATGTATATATCGCTCTACTATTAGCTATTTTAATTTTATTAAATGAGAGAAAAAAGCAAAAAGAGAGAAAATAAAATTTCAGTTTTGCACCTGCTTCTCCTTTCTTTTCATTTTCTGTAGCCCGTTCATATCAACATCACCGTGGATTTATATTATATATAAGAAGAAAAGAAACACAATAGAAAAAATAAAAGAGTTATATAGAACGAATGTGTGGGTTCACAATTGAGATGAAAAAAAAATGTTTAAAAAAATCTGAAATAGCTATTGAGGTACTAATAAAAAAGCGTGGTTTTCATATCAAATAATTTCGTCTACACATTTTATTACTCAGAGATGTTTTTACAGCATTTTAATGCCATAAATGATTGCAAATGATATTTTTATTCGAGCACGATCGAATTTTTTTATGCTAACCTTTTTTACAAGTTGTAGTTTTCTTTCAATGCCTTACGTTATCTTTAATACCCTTTTATTATTTTATTGAATCTTTCAATCTCGAAAAAAATTCTTTCTTAATCTTTTGTTTTCTACTTTAATGATTTCCTTTCACATTACGTAAAAAATTCCTTTTTTAATCCCTTGCAGGTTCTTTCTTTAGCCAGCAATTTGATAGGCATACTATTTGAGGCTTTGTATATTCCAACGGGACATTTCAGGTTAATTTTTATTTTTTGAAAAGAGTGAAAGGAACATCACCACACGTAACAGCGATTGAATATAAATTAATATATTATATAATGATTACAATTTCAAAAACATTTCACAAGGAAGAAATCTCACTCTTTTTTTCGTTTACCGTATGTGAATGAGTTGTTGTTTGAGAAGGAAGGGATTAAAAAAAGGATGAGACTCATTTTCGTTTTACATAGTACAGTTATGGAACATAATAATCATAATAAAAAGCCTTTTTTGCCTGTAACTGAAAGAAAGAAAAAGTAACGGATTGAAGATGGCAGAAGTGAAATTACACAATTATACCGGAAGAAAGCAAAGCGAGAAAGAAAAAATCCTAATTGTTTTGAGTGAGATTGAAATTTTTGTGTGCGTATGTGCCGCAATGTGCTCATTTTACAGTTCTTTTCTCTTTCATATTCTCCTTCTGCTAGTGCTAACGGTACGCTTGCTTACCTCACATTCTCTTCATAAATCCTTTCCTTATTATTATTGTCTTATTTATGAATAGGCAAATAACTGTTTAAAGAATCCTTTTCTAGTTTTTTTAATTGAATATGCCGTTAATGAAAATCCTTCGTTGAATTATATAAAGTGTGAAAGTAAAAGCAATATTTCTATAGAATTATCATTGCATGACAGTAAAAATTTTATAAATCCGCAAACACATCTCAATTGTTTTGATAGTTGATCATATCGTGCACATGTTTTTCTTGTCTCAATCATTCTCAAATTTCATGTACGAGGTTAATGTCTTATACGATTTCAATTTTACTCTAACGGAGATGGTTTAGAAATTGAAGCAAGAATTTTCTGCTGATATTTCACAAAAAATTGTTGAACGGTAAAAAATCTTTTCAGATAAGAATGACAGGATGTTGGCATAGACACAAAAAAGCACTTTTCCATTGTCAAAGCTTGAACAATTGTAATTTAATTTTCATTGCTGATTGTGTGAAAAAGGGATAAACGGGAAGAGAGAGAGAGAGAGATAGAGAGAAAATAAATCGAGGGTGTAATGCAATCAGTTTTAAAGAATTTTTTATTCTATTCTTAAATGCAAAAAGAATTATGCAAGCAGAAATTCATGTGAAGTCCATTATGAGTAAATGTTTGTGCATTTTTTGTTGAGATTAATGAAAGTTCTCGACAGCAGGATGCAATTACATGCCATTTCTAAAGAAATTTTACCCGAAAAAAAAGATTGAAAGAAATTGAATCTCCATTCACTTTTTTTTATTTGACGATGACGATAATGTTGTTCACTTTTCTCCTTTATATTACAAGTGCATTTGCAATATGGTAAAAAGATGATGATGATGATGAACCTCATGCAAGTGTGTATAATAATAATATGCAATTTTATTTCGTGGTATAAATCACATCTGGGGATGAGCGTGGTATGTAAAATATATGTAATGCATTACACAAGCAGTCGTTATAATATATAATAATAACAGCAGCAGGTTCTCGATATATTTTTAAGTGTAAGTATAAACATTAAATTGCGCAATGAATCACATGCTGTAAAAAAAGTGATAAAAAGGAGGAATAATAATTAAGTAATTGACTAATTGTGTTATTTTTGGTTAAATGCAATCGAGTCATTTATTAATGTTGTTCGTATGAGGTCCAGCATTGACTGAATTCTTTTTATGATTATTTTGATTATAGCAAGGTATGCACCACACACTCGGTAGTTGCAGTAATTTCTTTCTCAGTTGGTAATGTGCAAAAATTTATTTCTTACCATCTAGTTGGTTGCAGCAGTAGCAACAGTAACACGAAAATTCAATTCATAAAAAATAAATTACCCAATTCAGATGAGTTTGAGTTCATTGTACAGTAGCAGTGCAGAAAAAATCATATTCATAAAAATTACCGTAAAAAATTAAAAGACTCATTTCTCATCATTTCACATTGAATATCTGCAATATGGTAAAAGGAAAATTGACTTCTGAAAGAAATTTTTTCTACTTTTCGTCTCTCTTATTTTCCCTCAATATTCAGGGTGGTCGCATAACAATAATTAATGAACTCTTCTCACTCAATATTCATATCGTTCAACTTCATTCTCCATTCAGTTGTTATGATATTCACATCTTGCTGACTATCGAGAAGAGAAAAAGAAAAATATATACACACAAAAAACGTAAACGATGTGCTTCTCTAACACAATTTATGGTGATGGGTATCCGTATAATGTTCATTATTAATTCATTTGGAAAAATATTGACATTATCATCTGTATCGAATGGCAAAAAAGCACATCAACGACATAAAATCGTATCAAATGACAGCATGTATGGACTTATGATGAAAAGATAGATAGAAGCATGCATGTGGAAAGTCACTATTTTTTTGAACATTTAGACTAATGACATTATAATTTATTTATTTATTTTCGAGAAATAAAAATAGTTTTTTAGTAACATAAATAAAAGTGAGTTTTTGTGTGTTTGGCAAAAAATGAGATCAACATTAATTTTGATATGAAAAAACAATATTATAAAGTATTGGTTGAGTATATTATAAACTGTCGATGACCCCGAAAAATGCATTTTAACTTAATAATGCGCTCATGTCAAAATCGATACTCTTTCACTTCTTAGCTTTAATAACGTTCGAAGAAGAACAAAATTGGAAGATGATACTCTTGATATTTGCAATATAAAAACCCCGGAAGAGATTTTGAGAGCGAAAATTGAGTTTAATTCACCCTGACACACTGAAGATATCTGGATGATAAAAGTCTTCTTTTGCTATGGCATTTTATGTTGACTGACTGACTGACGTAAATTAAGTACAACCGAAATTGCGATTTACTTTTGCCCTCTCGTCAAGTACACACAAAAAAAATTTCTGTGAGCGAATTATCCTGCAATAAGCCTCATCAATTTAAATTATAATTCATTTTCCACCGCACTTTATCCACTAGTCTCTTTGGTCTTCGAAATAAAGTGGAATTTTATGATGTGAGGGTATCAATCAATATGAGTCAATATGAGGCTTAAACTCAATCTTTGCTTCACAATCGTCTGTTATTAACATCGAACCTTAAAGCTCTGTTTTTGGATGTAAAAACAGAAAATACCTTTTCACACGAATGATTGAAGACAAAGTTTTTTTTTGTTTTCAATAAGGTTAGAGAAAGAAGAAAACATTTTTTGTGCCTTACATGAAGAGCTCAACGATTTCGTGCATGCAAAAAGATGTATTGATTTTTCCTCTCTTTTACCGAAAAAAATATGTTGCGATGTAATGACTACCTCTTGTGTACAATGTTTTATATTCTTATCCAGTAAATAAATAAGAAAATTAACAAATTTATAAATCACGTGTAACGTATAAATTAAAATTTAAAAATATAATTTTTTTTCAAAAAATAAAGTTTGTTTATGTCAAAATTCAAAATTAAATTTACTAAAATATCGAGATATTTCTTTACTGGTTGTTTCCTTTAAAGTATTACATCGTTAAATGCTAAAATAGCACTTTTATTGATGATAGCCTCGCTCTGCAGCCACATAAATTTATCGATAATTACCGCATTTTGAAATTGATGGATTCGATGTGATGCAATAAAATAAATTCTTGAAGGCATCACGAGCCTCTTTTTCGCATACTCACATACAAGCCGCCACCACTTGCTTGCTCTTTCTCTTGGTCATATATTTTATTTTATATCGGGGAAGCGGCAAAAAATTGATTTTTCTCCTTTTTTGGGTTGATGCTGATGCTCTCTTTTTATATCTCATTTTTTTTCTCATATTAAAAGAAAGATGCATGCGAGAAATGGGACACGAACGACAATATAATGGCGATAGATCTTGGGCATTTCATTACAAGAAAATATACTTAAAAAATATGCTTCGTGCCAGCATCTTAAAGAAAAGAAGGAATGAAACGTGATTCCCGAAAAAAAGAAAGAAAAATATACAACCAATGTAATGTTTATTTAAGGAATCTTCAATATTGGCTTTTGTTGTAAATTCTTTTCAATCTCAATCTCTCCCACTTACATTCTCTAACAACAAACCATTATAAAGGCATGGCTTAATTTCATTTGAAAGCGAATAGAAATAATTTGATTAAATCAGTAGAATAGCGAAAGAAGAATAACAAATAAATAAAGGAATTTCGTGTTGCCGCGAGTGCGATAAAAAGAAAGAAAATGAATGAAGGAAGAAGCATTAGAAGTTTTCCGGAAATGACTTGTCGTGAATAGCTAATTGACTTTGGTTTGGAGTTGGAGAAGCGAAAAAAAAAAGTTTTCAATAATACTACCACAGTTAAGTATAGAGTTGAGTTATTTGTATAAATATCTGGAAAGTGTCGAAAAGTGGGCCAGTCAGTAAAAGAGGAAGGTTTAACATTATTCATTGATTTATTGTGCATTTATTCCTGTTAGTCCTAAACGTGAACAAAATTCATGATTTGTGGCAAAGAATAATCGATAAACTTTTCTTCGTTTTTTTGTTCATGCTTGAAGACTACGAATGGGTATATAATTCAACTTTGCTGTTGAGAAAATAATCTAGTAGGTGGTGGTTAGAATGGAATTGAGTTAGTCACTTCTAGAATTAACAAGTTAAGTTATTAAGCTGTTATTGTAATACGATAACAAACTGAAATGAACATGTATGTGTGTATGTAATGGATTCGATTAAAAAATATGCCTGATCATTGACCACACAAATATACACATACACATTACATTGTGCAAGAATGCGAGCTTCAATATTTGCTCGTACGTGATAGTCGTTTATCTCTTAACAAAAACTTCTTTTTCATTTTTCTTTCTTCATTGGTAAATATTGTGTAGATCTTAAACAATAAACGCGTTGGCGGTGAGTAAGTAAGTTATAGGTAAAGAGAAAGAAGTAAAGAAAAATCGACAGAATGCCGAAATGTACAAGAAGTTAGATTATTTGTCTTGACTGTTCGGTGATTGTGCAAACATAAACACACTCACACATCACTCCCTTGCCGCTGATGCTGCTATGACTTTCAGCTCATCTTTCGTGTTTGTAAATACTTACATAAATAGAAGAGTAGAATAAAAAAGAAGAGAAGTGAAAGACAAGACAGAGGTATAATCAGCCACATATCAGAAGGCATTTAGCCAGCAAATAATAGCAAGAAATGTAAATAAATCGCTTCGTCTTTAGTCTTCACCGTGTTGTGTTTCTTCATTCGTTTGTTATTTGCCATTTATCGACATTTCACTGCCGCCGTCGAATGAGTGAAAGAAGGTGAAAATAAGAATCGAAAACAGACATTTTTTCTCGTGCTCTTGTCTCTCGCTTATTCGAGAAGGAAATTAATTACCTTCAATTAAATATCTCTTAATCGCATCTCCATCTGTAGCATAGTGAAGTAGACTGACTACATAATAATACAGTTGGAAGCACAAAACCAATAAAAACTGAAGCAAAGAAAAAATAAAGAATGCGAGAAGTAGTAATGCAGAAAATAAACCAAATTAAATTGAGCGTGTTTAAGTAATCAGATGAAATCAATCTGACTCACATTCTGCATGAAACTGTCTCGAGAGAGAAAGAGAGAGAGAGAAAATTAATGGCATTTTATCATTTACTCAATAGCTGGCTTATTAAGAGTTAAAATGTCAATTGGAAGGTGGTCGGTGTCTTTAAAAACAACTTTAATTTTGTTTTTCTGCTTTTGATAACTAATCATCATGATGATGATGTGATATGGACTATTGAATCAAGAAGAGAAGCAAAAAAATATTATGAACTTTTTTTATAATCGACCGTGTTGAGAATCAACAAGTTTCGTATCCTGCTGTTTTGAAAATGCAATAAAAAATAGCTTCCATATCTATAGATTGTGTTTGCGAGCACACATATAGGAAAATAAATTTGGATCATTTGTATAACATGAAGTCTCTCTGCACAGTGGAGACTAGTCTTTATTGACGTCCTTTTGGTCCATATTAGAAAGAATTTACATCGTATATCCCTTCTCATCTGTTTTTTGTTGTTGGAAGTCATCCTTTCCGCAGGATGAATATATATCTATCTGATAGAGAAAGAGAAAGAGGATGTCGAGATGAAATGTAATTAAATAAAGGACTTTGAGTCCGAGGATACAATAACAACAACAAAAAATCAAAGTATCCACCCATGAAAAAAAAATTAGAGAGAATGAAAAGGTTAAAAGCATTTTTATTTGTCTTTCTCACAAATACATCAAGTGGAAGAAATTTTTTTATGTGATTAAATTTTCTCAATCTTATGCCTTTATCCGTGTACCATGTGTGCGACGACAGTGACGACAATAAGCTATGGGGGGATTTCATGGGAAAAAATCAACGGGACTTTTCCGCCTTCTTTTTTTCTGTTGGTCTTGTCGTTGTCCATGTGGTCCCCACTGAAATATAATGTAATTGCCATAAAATTCAATATAAATCAAGTAAATTGTCCCAAGAGAGGACAGCGAACTTTGATTTATGTTCTTTAGTTCTCTTTTTCTCTCGTGTGTAAGCTAATTAAGTCTTTAAAATAAGTCTCGAAAGGTCAAAATGCAAAGACAATTAAAATAATTAATAAATAAAAGACATCTCATTTGTTTGTCACAACTAGAAATGCGCATTGGAACGAAAGAAGAAAAATATAAAGCTATAATCATTAATTTGTTATAAAATGAAAATTTCAATTTATGTAAATTTTTATTACTTTTTAATAGTCATTGGCGAGAGCGAGAAGAAGTCTCGACACGTTTAAAATATACTGATCCTATTAATGATATTGCACTATAATTGTAAGCCGATGATCAGAATAAATTATCATCGAATTGTTGTGTTAAATGCTGCATAATATCGACTCTTTTTTCGACTATGCATGATTGTTCAATATTTCATATATAGTAGTCGAGACGATAAATTTGTGGTATAAATAAACGTTATTACAGACAGTTCAATTTCCTAAACTTTTTTTGTACTTGGAAGCATAAATTTCAATGGAATTTAATTAATATATAGAAAAATGAAGTAAAGGCACACATGTGAGCTTTATTTGCTGTATCTGCCACTGTTGTCAAAGTAAATTGACGCAAGTTGATATGCAAACATAAAAGAGTAATGTAGAAAAAAATTAACACACTCTCGGAAAAATCGAATACTTGTTTTCAAGACTTCTATCGATCATATATACAATGTTGAGATAGGTTCGAGACAAGATACATATGAAATAGTTCATATCATGTGAATTTAATAGAAAATAAATTTGTCATTCATCATTCTCTAAGAGACAAACAGAAACAGCAGCAGTCTATAGAAACAAACAGTAGGTTCGAGTGGAAAACAATATGCCTTAAGTAAATTGACGCAAATCGATATTCAAATACAGGTGGCTGCTCTTGTTTCAATTTCTTATTTTAAGGTACACACGAAATTTCTAATAAGCATGAGATAGCTCTTTTTATGCCTCCACATTAACTCACATTAACTCGCATGATTTGAATCATATCTTTCTACGAAGAATACAATAAGTTTTCAATAAAGTCAAGGAGGAGAGTTAGTAGCGTAAAATGTTAATTCCTCTGCATTAATGCTGACATATAGCTATAATCAACAAATTTGTCAATATACGCAGCATGTCTAATGAGATATTAAATGAGAAATATTTTAAAAACAATTTGTATACGTAGATATTGATACTTTAGCGCATTTTTTATTATGGTAGATCAGTATTTATTTCGAAATTAAAAATAATGAAGTGAATAAATTTTGAATATTTTTGCAATCAACTTAAATCGACATCTTTTTAATGGTTGCGAATTAAATAAGAAGATACAAAAGACAACTCGTGAGTGTGAATTATTAAAAATAAAGCTAAAATTATAAAAATACCAGTCAAGATTTTTCAAAGCTTCTTCTGAATAGTCGCACGAATGTTGTTTTCTATATATGGCAATTAATTAAGATAACCACTTGACTATTAATGTAAACATCATATTCGTTCTTCTCTTTGGTTATTGTAAGACTCATTTTTCAGGCATTTGGAATAATAATTGAAGACGCGAGCGAGTATTGTTGTATAGGCCGCAATGTGTGGTCGATACGATGCCATAGACGGAGAATTACTTCGGTCATTAAGTTAACTGTCTGTTCACGAAGAAATTATACAAATTATAATGATTTTAGATATTTATTTTCACATCTCTCACTCTCGCACTATACATATATACTATACCATACCATAATGTGTTGCTTGAATGGCCATATAATGACCATTATGGTTCAAACGAGTGTGAGAGCGAGAGAAAGAAATATTGTAATTTATTAAGGCATCGGTAGATGTTTTTTCTTTCTTTCTTTTTCATCCATGTAAATACATGACCATGCGCGCATTTCTTTATATAGGCAGTACAATGATTTTTGACACTTGCAAGTGTGTACTGTTGTTGCCACTGCCACACTCACATGGTGAATTCCACATTCGGTGGTAGTGTGTGATTATGGACGAGAGCGATTAAGCAATTAATCATTTTCCTTTTGCCATGCGGTGGGCTCAAATGTCTCGACACTCGCTCTTTCTCTTAATGCCTTATATTTACGCATTACACATACTTTCGTTTTGGTGGATGGAATTCAATTTCAGTTCTCGGCAATTATAGTTGAAATATTGGGATTTACACTTCGCGTTATTGTTGTTGTTATTTGTGTGGCGTCCATCATTATGCTAATTTCGTAAATAAACAAATTTTAAATGTGCTGTATGTATACGAACGAGTGAGTGTAATTTATTTACCGAGCACAACAAATCTCAACTCTGCTGTTGTTGTTATCGTTTTTTGCTTTGGTTAATTAGCCATAAATTAATATTGAATTTCTCACATTTATCTCTTGTAGCTCAATGTTACTGATACTTTAACAACATTTTTTATACTAATAAATTAACTACCTCACATTCTCTCTCATAGAGACTTACAATATATGCGCGAGCGTGTGGCAGCAGCTTGCTTTTTATTTCAATTATTTAATTGCAAACCACACACACGTTACATTTAATTGCATTTAATCGTTATAAATTTACTGTGATTTTTCACCTCATTTTGTGCTAGAATATCTTTTCATTCAACTAGTTTGTTTGCTTCCGTTGTTATTATTGTTGCAACAGTTAACTGATGATGTCAGCAAATCTGCTTTAACGTGATGGCACACAATAATTTTCTTAAATGCAGCAGTAGTTAAATGCATTTGAACATTTTTCACACGTAATTTTTCACTTTTTTAACTTTTTTTTTTCTCTCGTGTTCGTTTGCATCGACTTATCTTTCTCCTCCTGTCTCAGCTGACTTGTTAAATCGTATCCAATTTCTTTCTCTGCCTTCTTAATCTGCGGGAGATTATTTGGTGAGAAACTAACAAATAATTGAAAAGAAGTCATATTTTTCTGCTGCATTTTTTATATGCTCTCACATACACACTATTTTTCTTTCTCTTATGTTAGTTGAAAAAACCTTGAAAATTTATTTTGACGTGCTGTGCATGTCTCAAAAGTCCCATTTATCTAACACAGAAAGAGAATTCTTTCCGCAGAAATAACAAATTGGCATGAAAAACTTTTGCTTCACCTCTCGTGTGTGCTGTTTGTATTTTTATCAAAAAAAGTCGCAATTTGATAGAAAACTTTAGTTTATCATTGAATTTAAAATTTCAAATAAATTATTTTTATAAAAATAAATAGAAATCATAATTAAAAAAATGTAAACAAATGAATTTAACCCGTGTAGCCAAAAACACGTTACAACATGCCATTGGTATGTTGCGGCATACTAGCGGCATGTTGTAACGTATTTTTGGTTACACGGGTAAAATTTAAAATTTGTTAAAAACTCAAAACAATGAGAGTAAAATGTGATCAAACATTTTAATTTTCATTATTTAATATTTACATAAGAAGTGTTGATGAAACTTGTACTTGAATAATTAAAATTTCAGCTGACAAAAATATTTTTATTATTCTTTTATCTTCATCTTATTTTTCAATTTTTATTTATCAAATGTGGGACAGTAAATAAATGAGTATTTCTCAGTATTTTTTTGTTTTTATAGTAAAGTGTCATTTCTCAATGATGATGATAAAAATAAAAAGTAATTGACTTCTCTATTGTTGTTCAATGCTGCAAATAAAAAACAGGAAAGTGAAGAAATTGTGCTTGCACAGAGGAAATTTCATCCTTTTATTTTCATGATTTCTTTTGTTGACTACAGCTCAGTTCTCACTTTGAAATGTCTCAAAAGTGTAAATAAAAGATATGAGCAAAAAGCAAAGCGCTTGTTAGCATTTTGTGGAGAGAAGAAAAAGAAAAAAAGAAATAAGTTGTGACTTTCATTGTTTCGTTATCATCAAACACTCTTGCTCTCGCTTTGACATATACACACTCACTTATTTTAAAAGATTGACGTCACAACAACATTTCCTTTTAGCTGCTTATATTATCATGAGATTTTTTTTTCTTTCTTGATGCACATCAGTGGAATTCGTCAAAGATCTAGAAACTCGTTTGTTGCTTCCTCTCAGCTGGTTAACATGCATGCGCTCGCACACAAAGCCACAATCTTGTTGACTATGATAAATGAATTTTCCTCATTTTTTGGCACTGCATGATAGTATTGCCACACGGCGTCTATTCTTTCTTTAATATTCACAGAAGTACACATGAAGCATTCGAGATACAAGGTGTCAAATTATTAAACAACATGAGCTCATATCACATATCTAGATCCATCATGTTTACACACTCTATGCTTAAACTTTTGCCATTCACGAGAGCGTGGAAAAGGTCGACGAAAGAGCGAGAAAAATCTTGTCGCGTCATTTCATGCAGTGTGCGTGTGGTATCAATGGTTATGAACAACAAAAGAAGATGAACTTTATCTTTGCTGAAAATTTTCTTAATATCTCTGTTGATTCTTGAGTTTATTTGTGATATGAAAAAGTTTATTTGAAATTCAATTTATTTGTCTATTAGTCCATAAATACTTTTTCTTTTTTTGTTGATTCATTGAGTTATAATTTATTAAGACAAATTTTCTTCTACTCTCTTTCTCTAAAAATTCTTGAAAAGTTTTCTTATGAAATCATTAATGCTTATTCCATATATTTTATTCACGGCAAGTTAGTTACAAAGCAAAAGAAAAAAATTTCTTTCAATGGAATTTTTCACGGCTTATTGAAGCTCATATAAAGAAAAGAATTTCTTAGTTGTTTTATAAACACTTTTGAATGTGACTTTCTGCACGCGTGAATAATTTGATGAATGGAAATAAGAAATCAATGCATGCATAAAATTTATTTAACAAAACACACTAAGAAAATGAAACCAGATGAGCGTGTTAAAATGGATGATAAAGACCAAAAATGAGAACATAATGTTCACAATTTTCTCTGAAAAACAGCAAATCGGTCACATAAATGGCACTAAGAGGCATCATATTGTGTGTTAGGGCATGTAGAGAGAGAAAGAAAATGCCAAAAATCAAAACAATTTGCGGCAGCTCTTTTTTGTTTTTTTATATATTCATCCCTCAGCCTTTAGTAATTTGACCTTTTTATACTTATACATTTGAAATGGTTTCTCACTCATTTTTTTTCGAAGATTATTCTTATGAATGTGACGCTAAAGGGAATAACTTTTTTGGAGTATAAAAGACTATAATTGACTTTCTTGCTCATTGCAAGTACACAAAAGGGATAAATGTTCGTGAATTCATTAGAATCGTTGCATTTGAGCATGCAACACATACTTTACGACGATAATCTTAATGTAAGTTAAGCAGAACAAGAAGATCGTAATTTTTGGTAAAGGCCATAGGCAGTCAGTTACAGACACGCTTCTCAGCGCAATATTCACAGCAATAAAGTTATGTACAAATATTTTTTTATCTTATACGAGCAGCAGTTAAAGCATAAAATAATTTATTCTTTGGAAAAATATTGCTAGGTAGTTTTTTAATAATTTTATAACTGCAATTTTTTCACTCTCATGGGATTTCTTCTAAATAAATGTATGTACAAAAAAGGGCACACGAGCAAAATTTTCACTTTTAAAAAATGACTTGAACTGAGTGAAAGGACATTTCAGGTAGGACGTTAGCTATCCTTCCGAATTTATACTCAAACTCATTTTTTACTCCAAAAATATACTTTCGTTTCGTTTTATTGGAGTCGCAAAACGCCCATTTTTGTTTCTTGGATAACTGTCTATATATGTTATTTTAGGATAGATGTTTAGCCTTGTAGATTCTTTAAGATTTCTTTTTTTACGATACATGTGACATCGAGAGAATTCTCAGAAAAGTTAAGCGAAATCTTGGCCATAAAATTCAGATTCGATACATCATATTTGAGTTGCGTTGACGCACAACGAAAAAATCGTAGAAGCGAGAAAAAATTATAAAAAATTTAATGCTCATAAGAAGATGATGGTAAGCGAGTTGCGTTTAATTGAACACATATGGCTGTTGGTGTTTATGATTTATACTTTTGTAGCCGCAATGCATGGTTGTGGTAATAAATTTATGGCTAAAGAAGCGATATTAAATTGATTGTATTTTAGTTACTGCCGACGCCGACTAATTCACTCTCACTTCTTCTAATATTCATGAAACATATTCATTAAAGTCGAGAATTTTGACTTGATGCTTACACATGCCTAAGACCTTCAATTATTGTTGTTATACTAAATTTTATTTTCATGAGTAAGAAGGAATAATGCGATTAGAATAAAACGAGATAAAAAAGAGACGAAGGCATATTTATGTTGCTCAATATTTCATTTTTATTATGCTCAGCTTACATACTTTTCTGAGATGGTAGCTTGGAGCATCAGGCTTTAATCATATCGCATATTATCTTATTAGCACTTTTCAGCGTTGTCTTGCTCTCTTTAAGGCTGGCCTCATGCGTCGCACATCATCATTATGCTTAAAAACGTATTAAACAATTTTGGTTGTGTTCACTATCAAGATGATTACAAATTTACAGAGAAGTTTAATATATATAAACCTTATGGCGTGAATGCTGATGAAAATGAATTATTAAACTTTTTTTCTCATATTTAACACTTCATCCGGCACTCGCTTGTTGCTTCACTACTACGTTTTTTTTCCTTCATCTTTCTACTTCATATTCGCTTCTACTTGCTTGCCTTTCCCGCGTGTCGATTAAAGTGAGAATAAAAATTATATTCTGAAACTAATAACTCATATTCTCACCCGAAAAAAATTCCTCTTCCTTTTTTATTGTTATTATTTTGATCATCATCATCAACAACAACAAGCAAGAAGCAACAGGCATACGGTAAAAAGGCAGCATAGTTAAAAGAATGAGATAATAATAAAAGCATCATCTAGACTGACTTTGTTATTATAAGTTTCAACAAAGAGAGAGAAAAAATTAATTTGAAATTCACACATTTTTTGGATCAATCAAGTTTAAACCCTCCTTTTTGTGAAGATTGTTAGCGGCCACATTTGATGCATTTTTTACTCTTTTATATAATCCTTTATTTAAGGGGATGACTAATTTAGAATTTATTGAAAAAACATAATTCATTATTCCAACACTTCTCTTTTATTTTTTTTTCAGTTTATAACAGGTTGATTGTCGGCAGATTGCAACCAAGCATCGAGATTTTTTTATACAAGAAAAAAAATCATCAAGGATGTTGTTAAAAAGATGCACAAGCTGCTAGTCAGAATGTATAAAACTATTTTGTCTGTGCTAATTGGTAAGAGCTTCTTAACATCACTTTTGTTGAATCCAATTTCATTTAATCCCACCGAAAAAAAGAAAAAAAATGGTCAGAAAGAAGAGAAATTAACTTAGACTTTTGTTCCATTGTGATAATTTGAGAAACTGAGCCACAAACAAACACTCAATTGTGATGGTTTTCAAAAGCATACTCTCATCTACTTACAATGACTAAGTTTTGTAAGCAACCATATATATACAAAAAGACCTCTTTTATTCAATTTTAATGCTTAAAGAGGAGGAGAAAAATCTCTCTCTTTACTCTCAATAAGTAATTCTTTCTTTGTTGTATTCGACATTGTTATTGATATAGAGTGAATAGGTGCTAAAAATATATTGAATGTTTGTAAATTGTATTGATTATAGACTCATGAGTCGACAATAACTACCAATTTAGAGAGTGTTTACAACAAATTAATCCCTTTTGTTTGACAAATGATTGCAAAGCTGTTTCTATTGATAAGAAAAAATATTGGCTTTAAAGAAGCATGATCTTAAAGGACAATTTTTGTTATTAGTATTATTATTATTCAGGAGCACGAAGCAAACATGTGTTTTTGTGTACTGACTACATGTAAAATTCATAAAGCTTTGATTTTTGAGTTTCTCTTTCTTTTATTTTGTCGTACATACAACAGAGAAGTGATATATGCTGATAGTAAATGCATGAGAACATTAATCTTCATCCACTCACTCCTGTGTTGATGTGTAAGGTTGTTTGAAGGAAGCATCAACAAACGAAGATATCAGGGTGTAGAAAAATCGATATGCTGAATTGCAAATTACATCTTTATATGTGCAGAGCTCTAGGAAATTGGTAACAAGAGAGAGCCTAAATATTCATGAGCTACTGCTTTTTCAAATATGTAAAAGCAAACAATTGCTGATTTTGATGTCAACATGTTCTTACTCTTCTTTTATGATGTTTTTATAACATGAAAAAAATTTATATCACATCCTATATCGTTCTATAGTTGTCATCGTCTGGTCTCATTGATAATCCGTCACTGTGTACAGAGAGTATTTGAATTATTCAGTGACACTTGGTAACTCTTTTACATGTGTTTCTATTCGACTGACCTTCCCACAATCTGGTTGTTATTTGTTTCGAAAAAATAAAATAAAATATATATAAAAAAGTTTTTTAGTTTCCGGAGTTGATGCCACGTGAATTAGTGCATATGGTGCCTTAAAAAAGAATTTTCAATCAATTTATCTCTATCGAAAAAATCCCACAAAAATTCAATTTAACTTTTTCTTTTAATGATTTCCTCATGGTCATTTTCATAATCAAGAAAGTAAAATTTTAATGCAGAAATAATAGCAAAAAAACAAATTAAAAATTTAACAGTCAAAATTTTTCAAATTTTAATAAACAAATTGTTTAAAAAAATATTTTACAAATTATTTATTAACAAAACTATTGTAATCTGTTATTAATGATAGAAATAAACTATTTTCAATAATTTATTGAGTATCTGCAGAGAAATTGATAATTTATATAAAAATTTATGAAAAATTTGTTTACAGTATTAAAATCAATTTCCTCAATTTAATAAATTTAATAAAATAATTATTAGTTATGAACAATTCATAAATTCAATTTCATAACTGCCTGAAGCCATCAATTGTCATATTTAATAAAGAACGAGACTGTCGCTTCTTCGCTTCGCCATGCAATGCGCTAAAGTTATTAATAAATTGTCAGATTATAAATTCTGTGCAATAACAATAATTCTCTTTTTTGCTGCTGCATTTCTTCTTCTCATCCAACAACAACCAACTAACCATTTTGCATTTGCTTTCCATGACAATGTCTCTATATGCGGATGTATGTGTATATGCATACAAAATTAATGTCTTTAATAAAGCATAAATTTTCACACAGCCCAGCACTCCTTCTCTCCCCAACATACGAGCGACAAAAATTTACAGTCTCCGAAATTGCTCACTGAAAATTATCACTTTAACAGCTCTCGGCATCGTTGTTCGCGGTTATGAGAAGTAGCCACTTTAATGCCGAGATTTACTGCACTCGCAGTCACATAAACTTTCTGTTCACTCGTTCTGATCATTCTGACACAGTATGTGTGTTTTTTTCACCAAAAAAATACTAAAACGAGCAACAAAATTAAATTGAAAAGTTTTTTCTCTGTTCTCTCTCCCCTCACGATTCATTCATTCATTTATTTTCAGTTTGGTCGGATGGTTTCACTCTCTCACAAAACTCTACAGCTTCATTCTTCCAGAACGAGAATGAAAATGAAGAGAATTATTTTCAGACCAAAAAAAGTATCTACCGCATAAAAAAATAATGAAAATGAAAACTAACATAGAATGAGCTTTCTCACTGAATGACAAACTTTTACAATTTTATTCTGGTTTTTTTTTCTAGTCGTCGTTTTGTGTTCGCACACGATATGTGTGTAATGTTTTAGTAAAGTGCCGGGTGCATGATATGCTGGATGTATGTTACATGCATGCATAAAATGACCGAGTTTGTAATTCATTTAGTTAGAATAAAATAGTTCGTTGAGCATATGAAAAAGCGGCAGCAATTCACTTTTGTACCAACACCTACACAAGGGTGTGAATGGAAAATTCAATAGCTTTTACAGCAATAACGACAGACGAGTACGTTTTTCAATATTGTGAAGTGCGATTAAATGTACTTTTTCATTACTTATCGTTCAAAATTGCATGCTCAAAACATTTATGAATAAAAGTCCAAAAGTGCACTTTATGAAAAAAGAGAAATAACGATAATGGAATGAAAATTTTCATGCTTTTATTTTAATACATATATATTAACAAGAGTCAAATAAAATTACTTTTAAACTGGGTGCATTCGGTGATAATCCAATTTTCAATTTATTGCACTTTCAAGCTATGTAACAGCACATTGAAAAGTATAATGAGGAAGTATCTTTATGGTGATGATGATGGTAGAGCTTATAAAGTGCAAAAAAATCTCTTCAATAGTGTGCATGATTAAATTGATATTGCATTCGTTTTACTCTGTAAAATTTATCTCAATAAAAAATCAATAAAGATTCAACATCTGCTGCTGCTTTAAAATCATAAAGACTTTGATTGATGATGAATTGATGAAATTGAAATTTATTTAGAAGTTTATTTATTACAATGAATTAATGCAAGTTTCATCTTCATCTTGTATAATAATAAATTTTATTTAAAACATGAAATTATTCCAATTCTGCAACATAAACAATAAATTATTCATGAGCAAGCATTTAATTATATCAGTACAAGAGTAATTTGCCACATTTTACAAATTATTTTTTCGTAGAAGAAGAAAGTGGAGCAGAAAGAAGCTATGCAGAGAGAGTCCAGTTTATTTATTCCTATGGTCATCTCTTTCTCGTATCCTTGAGATATTTTTACTGCTGCATACGTGCTGAACACTTTTTTTCAACTCTAAACTACAGTCAATTTATATTCTTTAGCAATATTGCCCTAGTAAAATCCTTTTTTGTGCTTGTTTCGTTCAAAGGGCATAATATTTATTTATATTTATTGGTGCATGGATAATTAACTTTTTTTTCTGCCTTCTTACAATGAATGATTTTGAATATGGCTTGTTGTTGTTTTCACTTTTTAGAAGAAAAAGGATTACAATCGAATTCTTTTGTAGTTTATGGTCAAAAAAGTAGAGTAAAACAAGTTGTAAAAATTTATGACATTTTAAGACTTTCCCTATACTTCTTCGTCTTTCGTCCTGCTGATATAGTTCCAATATTTTGAAAACATGGGAGAAAGACAATAGGATTATAGTGCCAAACTCTAAAGGGTAAATATATGGGTTAAAAATTGGTTCAAATATACTTTATTGCTTTTTTTTACATTCAAGGACTTTTGTCATATTTATGGATAGATTTTCATAGGAAAAACAGCTTGAAGACGCTTTAATTTCACATTTATGAAATCTCTGCAAGATTTTCAATAATTTATTTTTATGACTTGTAAAATGATATTTCTTTCTTGAATCCCTCTTGAATAAGAGTGCAAAAATTGAAAATAAAAAAAGTTCCTCATCAGGATTATCATTGCTATGCGTGCCCTCAAAACTTTTTGCTTTTACTGATTGAAAATAAGAATAAAGATCAGAAAAAAAACTTTTTCGTTCCCTTTTCCTTCTGACCTAATGGTCATTGTGTAGAAAAGCGAATGTAGAAATGGAGATTTCGAAATGGTTATTGCAGCATCAGCAAGTGAAAGTTTCTTAAGTGCGTTCATTAAGATGGTGACAATTTAACCGAAAAAGTAAAATAAAATTGTTCGGATCGTTAATTGAGAGCATATTCATTAATTTATCAAGCACTCCGTAAGGTTTTTTGGCTTTTAATCCAATTTATGTATAAAATTTGCATGCTTTTCCCTCTCGTTTGCGGATTTTAAATTGTTATCACATTTAGTTAAGTAAAATAACCTCCAGCAGCGAATGAAAGAGATAACTTTATACCGCAAAAACTAAGAATTAAGATTGCTTGAATGAGACAACACGGTAATTTGGTTAAAAACAGAGAAAGAAAGAGTAGAAAGATGCTGCTATGAAATACCACAGATAATTTACACGTGGCACTATTCTCATGACTGAATTCATTTCCATTCATTGCATCTTATCGAAAATTGTCTTCTCTCTGTTTTACTCTATGGTATTCAGATAAATATAAACTGAATTTTCAGTTATGCAAATTACCACGTGAAACTCGACAACGACGTTTCTGATATTGATATGTGTAAATTTTCTCTCTCCTTTATTATCACACCAAATTCTCGCTAAAATTTAAACATTCTGCTGCGACCTTCGAGTTGTGACACACTCGTCAATGATGTGCGGCGTATTCATTTATTCGTATCGGATGTCAGAAGAGTAATTGCTTGACATACTGTGAAGGACAAGAATGTGATGGAAGAATCGACAAACAAACATCATGTATGATTTTTTTATTGCATTTGAAGGTAGATGTAATTTTATGATTATTCAATCGCTTGAATCGATCGCTTAAAATGACAAATTTCTTGTTTACTTCTTAAATTGTTTTATGACTACCTTAAACAACATTTTTCTACCTAAATGTCTGCGTTTTTTACCTTCTTCAACACGGCTGCAATAAAATAATTACGGCAAAAATACAAACAAATTATATTTCGAGGTCAAACATTGAAGAAATGGAAAGTAGAGTTCCGAGAATGAATTATTATTTTTGGGATGCCTTTTTTGACCAAAAATTTACCAGTGTATGCATTCGAAATGACTTTTTAAGGTCTCAGAAAGAAAAATTGTTCTTTTGGACATTGGTTATAAGAAGAAAATTTTGTTACAATTATTATTGCCTATTATTATCTAAGACACTGCTTTATTGTTACGAACTATTACATTATTTAAACTAGAGCAAAAAATATGTTTTTTGTGGGATGTTACGACCTTCTTCGTTCCAATAAAAAAGAGAATTGTTTTCTTTTGTGAATTTTGCTCTAGATTTTCGCCCTCTTTTGACCACTGTAAAGTTTTTAGCATTTCTAGCCTAATTTATTTTAAAACAAAAAAGCCATTAAAAAATTCTCTCTAAATAGTCATTATACACTCACTTGCACATATGTCTCCAATTTCACATTTTAATATTTCAAATCTCATAAAAGTCATGGCTTTTTTTGGCAGATTTCTTCTTTCTGACACTCACATGTTTAGTCAAAAGTGTCAAAATTTATGAGTTTCTAAAAATGACAATTTTGAGGTTTTTTTCTCGAATATATAAGAAAGAATTTATTCTAATTAAACAATTTCAATGTTTTACGAGCACAAACTTCAGTAAAGAATGAAGAAGAAGAGTCGTAAAATTTTCCATACGATGAGACGACAGACATTCATCGTCTCGGTGATAAAAATTATTAAGATTCTTAATACATAATTGGATAAAGAGTGTGTAATGTTTATCACTTGAGCGTAATGCATCAACAGATGGTTGTTTCAATTAGAGTCATTTAGAATTTTATTATTTACTACTGTGAATGACACATTTTTCGACAAACTCTGTTGTACGTGAAGATGATGATTATTTGAATATATGAAAATTGACAGTAAAATAGACATTTGTGACACTAAAAGATCAATTAATTTTGTGCGTGACCAATAAACTAGTTTTATACTTTGACTTTTTATTAACAACTAGATTTAATTTAACAATAACATCATTTTACTGCTTGTAAATCAACATAAAAAGTTACTTACATAAACAATATCATAGAAATCAACTCTATTCATCAAGTACTTACCGGGTGTTCTTTTAAAACATCAATTCTTTTCATTCAAACAAAATTCTTTCTTTATAAAATGTTACTAAGCAATTGTGTGCACTTAAAAATCATCGAGAAATGAGCTAAGCGACATTTTCTGCTTTTTTACGATGAATTTTCATTTTTATGATTTTGCGACATTGTAACTCGTAAAAAAAATTTTTCTTGTGTATATTTAACTCATTATTACTTCTTTTATGTATACATAGACATAAGGGTGGCAACGACGGAAGAAGCATCGTAAATTATGTTTTTGAGAGTTGAAAAAAAGTAAAAAATAAAAATTGTTTATACACATGTATGGATGTATTGCACGTAAATGCCATTGACAATGAACACGTTTAATTTACAACATGCTAGTGAGTTTGAGAGAAAAAATGATAATGATGATGATGGTGCCATATTTCTATCAAATGTGGATTTTAATTGTCAATATTGTTATGACTCTGATGAATAAAATGCTGTATGTGTGTCTTTTTATGCGATTTTAAAAATATGATCTTTTATGAGCATCTTCTTTTCGTCCATAAAATCGACTTCTTTTTCTTTACATAAATGCATGCACGAATATGTGTATATGTGTAATAATAATATTTGTAAATAGCAGTTAAGAACAGCTTCCAAGAAATTCTTCTTCTTCTCTTTTTGAAAAAGCGATTATTTGTTATGTTTATCATAAATATTACAAACATTCCTTCGGCTGAGGTCATAAAATATCATAACATTCACTTTTTTTTCTCATATAATGCCATAAATATCCTTCAAAAAATGTTTCACTTTTTCTTTTGCTCTCCTGCATGTTGAAGATTCTTTTTTTGCTTAGTGCAAACAAAAATCGAAAGGGTAAATTTCACTTTTTTTCTCATCACTTCAAAGAATTGAAAGAAAATGAAGTTTTAATTTTAAATATTTGCATTTCAGCAGCTTCTCAAAATTAGATAGAAAAAGTCTTTGATGGAATGTGTAGAATGGTAAATTTTCTAAGAAAAACAAGAATTTAAATTTATTTTGTGGTTGGTGCTAATGAAAACAGATAAACTTCATTGTAAAGAGGACAAAAAAACTTAAAGTTGCCTTGAGTCAATTTCTATAAAACTTTTAATTTTTGAATTAACAAGTAAAAATAAATTTTGCACCTTCACTTTCAGACGCATGAAAAAAGTTTATTTTCTTCATCCTTTTCTCTTATGCTCGAAGTCATGTGAAAGTCAAACACATATGAAAATTTCCATGGAAGTGAAGCTTAAAATGAAGATTTTTCCTTTTACACATGTAGAAAACTTTTCATATTTTTCCTTCATTATCCATAGATGTAAGTATGTTAAACTTTATCACTCTCGGCTTCAGGTATTTACATTTTGTGTGCTTAATAAGGTAATTTCGGAAAGAGAAAAATATTTTTCTTCTCCTGTTGTTGATGAAATTTTACGAATATCTTCGGCATGTGTTGTGGTGTTGTTGTTGTACCAAAGATAATCCAGAGAAGTTTTTTAATCTTATAAAACTTTACAGACTTATTTTCATTTATATGTGCTGAATAAAAGACCTGAAATTTAAAGAGAAGGAAAGAAAGACACAAAAACTTTGAATAAGTGGAAAATCTCTTGTATGATACGTGTATCAATCAAATTTAGACTGAAGAGAGAAAGGAAAACTTAAAATTCAGGATTTTACTGTCTAAATGAAATTTCTAAATCAAATAGCTGTCTCGATTTTTACCTTACTGTAAATTTTTTATGATGTTTTACTGTTAAAAGGAAAGTTTATATTTTTTTGTAAAAGAGCAATAAAAGGATTGCAAGTAACGGATTGTACAATTGCAGAAAAAATTTACTTATACTTTTTGTTTTTTTACTTGAAAGTCATTAAACAATTTTCTAACTGTCAAGGCGTTGCAAAACAGACAACTGTAAAAGGATAGATCACTAAAAAACGGTTCCCATTAGTACTGTATGTCATAAAATAACGGAGTGGGTTATTATCCTTTCGCAAATTTTTCTTCT
This sequence comes from Polypedilum vanderplanki, assembly GCA_018290095.1. NCBI lineage: Eukaryota > Metazoa > Arthropoda > Insecta > Diptera > Chironomidae > Polypedilum > Polypedilum vanderplanki. The sequence continues at coordinate 26,678,752 of CM031380.1, read as the reverse complement.
TTCCTTGTTTTTTTTGCAATAAAAGAAGATCATAAAAAGAAATATTTGTTTAAAATTTCAGTCAATAAACTGGAAAGATTTCTTATGAATTGATTTTTTATGATATTATTTGATGAAATTGAGAATAGATGGATTCCTTGTGTAAGTCAATGTTTAGATTCGCTTGAAATGAAAAAGAAACCCATTCCATTTTGCACAATTTGTCATACATGTTTAAATTTCTGAGTTAGCAAAAAATAAACTTATTTTATGTTTGTTCTTGTGAAACATCATCTATGACAATGCTTAAAAATAAAAGGAATTTTCGACTCTTTTTACCTTCTCTTTCAATTCTTATCAATGTTGACAATTGTATGTATGGGGTTTTTATTGTCATGGAAAAAGAAAGAGAGAAAGAAATTATTTAGTATATCACAATAAAAAGGAGTAATACATAAAACAATAAAGCAAGTATTGGCAACTCTAATGGTTCTAATAATTCTTTCTTTTTGCACTCTTCTTTCGTTCATATTAACCCTAATGGTAAAAGGGATGAATAAGAAGAAGAAGAAGGACCAAGAAGGGGTTTGTTTTGTGTTGTGATGTTTTATGATTTTATAACACCATACATGCATAAATTTTACCTTATATGAGTTTCAAAGAGATTTCTATACAGCAAGGATTAAGACAGTTTTATGTTCGTCTATTAAAGGCTTTTTATGGCATCCAATCATGGAGTGAAAGTATTCTTTAGCATTTTTAGTGACAATTTTTTGTTAAGGACAAATTTTTTGTTTATTGTGAGTGAGTTGACAAACTCTTTTTTCTCCTTTTAACGCTTTCGTTTCTCGTGTTATAAAAAATCAAATTTCTTTGTAAATCCTTGCGAATATTGTCATTCAATGTCTTTCCCGTTATTTTATGATAATTTCTCTTTTGCAAATTTTATTTTCTGCACACTTTGAAACGGTAAAAATACAATATGCAACATAGATAAGTCGAGAACATACAGAAAAACAGTTAAATGTGCATTAAATTTTTACGGCATGAACTTTATCTTCTTCTTGGAAAGATACTAATTTTTTGTTATTCGAAAGTGAATTTCATTATTCATGTCTTGTAGAAGAAAATGATGAGGACCACAAAAGCAAGCAAGCGAAAATGAAAGATAAAAAACAAAGCGTTGAAGTTTAAAAAATTAATTGGATGTAAATACTCTTAGTGCATTAAAAAAAGTACGAAAGATGAGCGCACAAATGTGAAAATGATGAAAAAGAGAAAAAAATAGGAAGAAGAAAAAGAGTTGGTGAACTGTGCAGAAAGATGGCATAAAAGGGTTGGATGGTGCTAAAAGGATTAACATAAAAGGATTAATGTCTTTAGGCATGAACAAGAGAAGAGAGAAAAAATAAAAACAAAAGCATGCAATAAAAATTTAGATTTAATCCTTTAAATGATCATCAGTATGTGTTTTTGCTAGCTAGCATGCTTGTTGTTGACTTGTTTGTCATCTTCTAAAATGCAACTTAAATCCAATAAAAACCTGCTGTTATATATTTATAAATGCGACATGGAGCTAGCTACTGGACACTGCAGTAAAAGGGTTGAAAGAGTGCATAATTCAATTATAATTTGCTATTTGCTACCGTAGGGAATGGACAGAGATATACATACCTAGACTCTTGGCAACACACGTCCACTGCAAGTTTTTCTCTTTCTCTGCTTTTGTTTTGACTTCATAATCCCATTATCGATGTTGGAGTTCTTTTTATTGACTTATTGCCATTTAAATCCTTTCCTTTAAATTCACAAATATGCTAGTTGGTCATTGCTAGAGAAGAAAGAACAATAAAAATATATTTTTCTTCTTCCAATAATCCATTTATCTTTCTTTTTTTTCCTAACATTTTGTATAGATTCTGTATGACAATTTAAAATTTCTTTTTATATACAAAAAAAAACTAATCAAAATTTTAATATCTCTACAATTCTGTCAAGCATATTAAAACTACAACTATCACAACAATTAATTTGAGATAAATTCAATTTTTAGAGAAATTTTCATTAACTTTTAGACAATAGTCAAGAATAAATTTGAATTTGTCTCGTCTAGACTCTTTTTATTCAAATTCAAGTCCTTTCATTTAAATCACAATTTATCACTGATTCATCATAATTTGTTGACTCTTTTCTCTTTCTCTTTTACGATAAATCATGAAAGAACAAACATTTTTGCTTCCATTTAGAATTGTTTTGAAGCCTTTTTCAGAAAAAGTTTCTTTTTCTTTTCATCTTTTTGTGTGTTCGTTAAGTGCAACTTGAGATTAAATTATTCATTTATTTCTTTTTTAATGGAATTTTTTTAATGAAGAAATATTAAAATTTATCGGAATTCGCATAATTTTGAATTTGACTACAAGCTTAAATTTTAACTAAAAATCATTATTAAATGCGCTTAAAGTCATGATAATTACACAACAACGCATTTAAAAGTCTTTTTTATTTTTTCCTTCCTTTTAGAATAATTGAGTGGGAAAAAAGACGAGGAAATTTTTCTCTCTCCATTTATGCTTTGGCAGAAAAATTTTTTTTTCTACTACGTCTTTCTCTGTACATTTCAATTTTCATTTGCAGAGATATTAAATAATTTATGAAGGGAGAAATGAAAGCCAGAGAAGATGATGATAGGAGAAAACTTTTCTATTGCACAAAAAGAAAGTTTCTTCTCTACAGTTTCTCTATTCATACATGTAAGCTTGTGAATAAATTGAAAGTGCATTGAAGGATTTATATTTTTAATGATAATATTATTATAAAATGCAGATTTTTTCGTTTACTGATAAGACTTGAAAAAGCAGAACCAAAGAGAACCATACAGCATGTTGTTTGCTTATTGTAGGTGGATATTTCAATTTTCTTAAAATGATTTTCTGTTTTTAAAATGTGAATATAAAAAATTTTCTTTCTTCTATAATCGTGTTTTTGGTTTCTCTTCTCCTTGATGTTTGCAAGTCAAAAAGAGCATGAGTGAATTGCTTGTTAAAGTGACCTCGTACGTAATGGTTTTATAATGCAACTGAAATAAAAACATTAGGACATGTCTTCAAAAAAAAAAGATACATTTCAAAGTTCTCTCCTATTCTACCTCTATAGAACACAATAAATAATGAAATTTTCCAATGAAAAAGATTAAGACGAGGGAGAAAAAAATTGAATAGTTTTTTTTGCTTAACCACACTGAGGAGAGACCACATGCTTAGCTATGGTAAAAAGTTGATGTTTCAAGAGAATTCCATTCTGACCCATTTCTTCTTTTTTTCATCCCTCAGTTAGTTCTCCACACAGTACTCGGAAAAAGAAGTAATTGCAATTTCTTTGCTTGTCTTGCGAGACTCTTACTCATTCACTCTCATCTCGGGGATATTTTTTCAAAACGAAAGCGAGTGAAAAAGAAGAAAATAAAGTGTGAAAATTAAATTTCATGCTTTAAATTGATTTACATAGCTCCCTTTGCCTCATTTGCTTGTAAAGAGAAACAGAGAAAAGATATAAAAAGTTACTGCCCCACAACACTGCAAATGAAATTTTAATTTGATGCTCACGTTGCAACTGCTTCAGGTATGATTTGATGATGATGGTGAACCATTTACTACTTGAGAAATACTTTTTTTCAGAATGAGTTTAAAAATTTGAATGTTTTTAGTATCACACTCTTAAAAATTTAAATTTAAACACTTATTCATCTTGAAACTCTTATCAACTTTTTCTTTTATAATAAAAACAAATTTGTAAAACATAACATGAAAATTTTCACTCACAATAACATGCATGTGTTCTTTAATGAACAATTTTTGCTGCATGCCAATGACATAATAAAATTCATGAAAATTCATTAAATGCAAACAACTTCTCTTTTGTTTTAATTTTTTATCATAATTTATAAAAGCAAAGCAGCAGCAAAATAAAAATAATGAATGATAAACTTTATTGCATATACATAATAAATGCACTACATTTTATTGCTTGCTTTCCACAATTGCATTTAGTCGAAGTTAATCGAATTGTTTATTTTATTATTAAATTTTGTTTCATTGTTCTTTTCGGTATACACAAACAAAATTTATAAGTAGCTTAAACTAACTGCTATATAGAGGAAAAACTTTTCTCACGCTCTGTGGAAAATTCAATTAAGTTTCGTTGTTTATTTTCGTTAAAAAATAATTGATGAGTTATTTGCCATTTATATGTGAGTAAAACTTTTGCAATTATCGAGTTGATGAATCAATCGATTGAGTACTTGAATTACAAATTTACAGAATTTAAATGAACGAGAGAAATCATGTAGGAGTTTTGATTGGATTATTTTAATTGCTTCAAAACTTTTTCTATTAATTTTCTTAAAATTACGCAATTCATCTCTTCATAGTTGTGGTCCATGATCAACTCATTCAAAATTAACTTGTCTATCAACATTCAAGTCATGATATTAACTTGTATGTCATGCATTGAGCAAATAAACACGTAAAATAATTCCATTCAAACGATGTTCATTTCATGTTCAGGTAAAGGTAAATTTTAATTAAGTTTTCAAAAAATGTAAATAAACTATCAGACTTCTTCTTTGGAAATTCATTAAACTTATAAGTAGCCCTGCTCTTTGTAGTTTGCTTCCTACAACTACATGCCATATGTGTCAGTCTATGACGTGATAACTGACTGATTTTATGAGTAACAAGTTAAGGCTTGCATGTATGAAAGAATGGACCACAAAAATGTTTAATATCAATCAATTATTTTAAAAAAAGTAAGTAAAACTCGTCATAAATAAGAAGTTGTTAATTGCACGACATGTTATTCATTGTGTTCGCGTGTGTATGTTTTATTTTTTTGCATAAACTGTGCTTTTTATTTATTCTGAAATTGCAGTTGACTGGTGGAGGCCAAAGTATTTAAAAAACCATTTTGTCTCGTACAAATTAGCCTTAATGCTTTCTTTCTCTCTTGTAGTGAAAATCATTAAAAGAGACTTGTATAATTTCGAGAAAGGGACTGCAATTCATTATTTGTTTTTCTCTTCCATTTATCGAAAATCTCTTTTGCTCGCTATCTTAACGAGCTTGGGAAGATTTTTCAATTTTCAAGAACAGCAACATTATGCATAATTGAGCGAACGGAGGAAATTTAATAATCCATTCAATTTCATCTTATTTTGCTATCTTTTCCCATAGCATTCCATGATAGTAAGTCGATATGGTCTCTCACTCATTCACTCAATTCACTCTGCAATTTTCGTGAATTGCAAAATAAATTTTCGTTTCGTGTGCATGCATATGGATAAAATTACTACTAACTGGTTAACTGGAGGTAAAGAAGGGTCAAAAGAATTTTTTGCACACTAAAATCAATTGAATAGCAGAACAGATTGAACAACTTGAAAGAAGATGGTGTTTATGAATCCAATTTTCATTGAATAAGCATCAGTGTTGTGTGCACGCGGATCGAGGAAAATTTATGAGTATTGCTGCCCCTCGAGTAGCCGACTCATGCCGACACCAGTTATTCGCAAAGAATGAAAAAGCAGCTCAATAAATCTCGCAAAATTAAACAATCAAATGATCATAAAGGAAGGCAAGAGAGAAAGAAAGATTGCAATGTACGATATACTCATAACTTTTTAATGCCATGTTTATAATTTATTCATCTTTCAAAAGTGTGAGATGTGAAATGCTTTTTTTTGATATTAGCACAACTTTTTACATAGAGTATTTGCCAAGATAAGTTTTATGATTTGATTTGAGCTGATTTTTGTTTGATTTATGAAAGTTTGTTTTTTTGAGTATTAAAATTTTAAATTAACTATTGCGAATAAACCAATTATTTTTTAAGTATGATAAATCTATTAAAATTCGTCGAATTACAAAAAAATTGTAGCACAAATTTATTATATTTGATTAATTATGGATGATAGAAGTTGGACAAAGCTCATTTAATGTAAATAAATGAATATTAAGAAGATTTAAAACTTTTTGTAAATTTTACAAATTAACATAATGAACAATTGTTTTGTAAGAAATTTAATGAGAAATCTTTAAAATTCTCCATAAATACAAAGAGTTTATAATATAGATACATTTCAACTTATCAATATTGATGAATACTAATTGAAACAACTAATATTGATATTAAAAACTTTTAAAATATGATATCTTGGTACCCCGAACAAAATTTCTTATAAAATTAAATGAAAATGTCAAGAAAATAATTATTTGGATAGATATCAAACTTTTAAACTAAAAACCATTGACATACGAACAACTTTTAATTAAAAAAAATAAAACTAAGACCATTTAAAAAAGAAATTTTCAATCTTACTTTGTCACATATGAAGAAGTCATTTGGGAAACGACAAGCAATCAAATAATTAAATTACTACTGGAAAACACAGACAATATTTTTATGTCAGAGTAAAAGAAAAAGTTTCATTTCAATTTCTACCTCATCTCACACGTTCTGCTCCTCATGTCTCATGCAAGAGCGAGCAAAAGGAATTTTTGTACTATAAAATTGCAATATTTTCTTCTCAAACAAGTGTGCCGCTGCAGTATGTGTAATATTATTTGTTTCTTGCAATATTATTTTTAAAAGGCACGAAGAGAGTAAAAGATATTCATAAGGCATTGTGCGCAATATAAAAAAATAAGTTTATAATAATAATTTCCAAATCAGTGATGTGTGCACACAAGCCGCAAGAGATTGCATTCGAATATGTATATGCAAGCACAATATGGTATCCACAACAGAGTGAGAGACGCGTACCGGCAATTGAAACGTGAAAAACGCGAATGGACCATAAATTTTATTTGCTTAGCAGCAGCAACTTTTTTTTGCGCTCTCTTCTCATCTTCCAATGCAGCACGTTTTGAGTACGAATGGATTTTTAATTATTTTTTTTTCTTCAGTCTTGTAAAGTGTGTTTCTCTGTTGGTTTTTTTCTTTTTGCTGACTATGCAATGCTAAGGAGTAAATACATCGAGGAGAATTCTTAATTCTTTATGTGTAATCTGCTAATGAAGAAGAATTTGGCAGTTGCACACGGGCATCGTTTCTGTTTCGGTGAGTAGCCGCAGGAGGTCAAAAATGCTTTAAAAACCAATATTAAATATCTTTCCATTTTTTGGTAACGTTCGCTACCCGTCCCAAAAGAAGAGAGCAGAAAAAAACAGATTTTTAATTAAGTACATTTTCACATATTCGTGGAGTGCAACGCGCATTAATTTTGGTTTTTTGGGACTCATATGTGTATATGCATGCAACAACAACAAAAATCTTTTTTAGTCGAACACCAGAATTGAAGTTGAGAGACGATGTGAAATTAAAGTCAAGTTGAAAGAGATCTCATGTCGTGACTGTTTGCCGCAGACAGCTCGAGCTCGAGCGCAGCAAAAAACGCACCGAGCAAGACTAAAAAAATTGGCATATCGTGACCTATTCTGCTTCTCGCTATCCAAAATTTGCAATTTAAAGCAGCATTTTTTGGCGCTCTTCTATATGTATGTATTTATATTTTGTGCTGATTAAATGAGCCGCTCAAATTCCAGGAAGTATTTGTGTCTGTAATTTGACTGCACTTTAGTTTCATTGTGCACAAATAATTTCATTTCCTTTGACTCAAATATATTTATGGAATGAAAACAATTCATAATTAATCATTTTTAATAAAACAGCAAAAAGCATTAAAATTTTCACAAGTGCCACGTGCTGTAGACATTTCTTTAATAATTAACGATGATGAGGGATTTTAATCACAGAAGAATCTTTGCCTTTCTTGTCATTTTCTGCTTTGTTGCGTAAACTCTTTAATTTGTTTTATTAAATTCATGAGAATGAACATAAATATTCATTTATTCAATCATTCGTAAATATTAAATCACAATCAATTTTCAATATGTGAATACGTTGCTATATGTATGCATGTACATATTATCGCGTGCAATTTTTGAAATGAAATTCGAATCCTTGCGTTGCATTGTTTCTCTTCGCAATGCATACATGAATATTGAATGTCAATCAAGTGCAAATTGAAATTTTTTTAAAAAACAAAAAAATTCGCTCATGTTTTTATTTTACTCTAATTTCACAAATATTTGCCAAAATTAATCGAATCAATGTTCTTGAAATTAAATTCATTTAATATTATGTTATCAGTATAACTTTGCATAAGCTGAAAAAGAGATTTTGTAAATTCTATGAGTACACACATACTAAAAAAAAAATATTATATAAAATAAACTGAAGTTAAATGGAATTTACTGTAATCTCATTTTATTACTCGACGCTTTTGAAATGGACATTTGAGAACTCTTCAAAGAAGACGAAAGAATTTATAGATTTTTTAAGTATCATCATAAAAAGTTTTAGCATCATAATTTGATGTCCTATAAAGTATTTGACTGAATGACATAAGAGTAAACGTTAGACAGCTGGGAGCTGATAAGAAGAAGAAAACTTTGTCGAACGACAGAAGTGAGTTGTTGTTTTTCAACTGAGGTTGAATTTCAAATTTGTCGGCAAAAAACATTTTTTTGATTGCAAAATATTGACTTTTATGAGATGAATTACACTCGATTTTTTTTATATTCATACAAACTCAATTATTTATTTATTTTTCTGTTTGTTTCTATGTAACAGTCTTTAGGCAAATCATCTGTAAATTTAACTTTACTCAGATTTCTGTAATTTCAAACTCAAATATATACGTCAATACAAACTCGAACTTTTTGGCATGACAAATTTTTATAGCAAAAATATGTTGATATAGCTGATAAAATGGAAAGAAATTTAGGAAAAATCCATAATCATATTTACATGTATCGATTTGAAAGATTCCTTAAAAAAATATCATACGATCATATCATAAGTTTTTGTAACTTTTTCTCACCCTTTAAAAAGGACATTGAATAGGAAATTTGAATTTTTTTATGACAGCATTCATGATTATTCTAATAAATATATTAATAGTTGTTGTTTTGATATTAAATTAAATCAATTTGCAAATAAACTCGAATAAGTTCTTGATTCAAAAAATTTTTCAATTTTAGTGCGAATTCACACGGATTTTCTTTTTTGTTAATTTCATTTCAGGTTTGTCAATATATTTTGAATTAGGAAATAGTCTGACACTAGTAAAATGAAATTTTTTTTCCTAAAAATTCTACAAGAGAGACAAGCATTTAATTAATTTATTTTGGTTTTATATGTGAGGGTTTAACATCACTTTTACATGCAAACTCAAATTTAATAAACTCAGGAATGTTAAAAAAGTTTGAGAAAGTTTTAGCATTTCGCACTCAACTGAAAATAACTTTTATGTGAGAAGTTCTATGCTTCGTTTTTGCGTTGTTTTAAAAAAAATTCCTCTCTAATTGTTCACTTCCTGCCTTTGTTTGTTTCATTTTTAACATTTTATTTCTTTGATGAAATATTTATTACTCAGTTTGTCATTTTTATTATCATAGAGTTTAAAAATTTTCTAAGTTTCAATAAAGTTGGAAAATATTCATTTAAAAATGCGTTTTCTTTTAGAATAATTCAACAAACTATTATCATGTATTGTTGTCAACAAAACTATTTTGTAATTTTCACTCAATTTTCTATGACAACGATAAATCTTCATGGTTTTTTTGAGCTCTCTATGCCACAATGAGGAGAGGAATTTAGTAAAATGAAAATACCATCCTTTTTCTAGAGGCAAAATTGAAATTGAAAAATTAATTTAGTGGAAACGGAAGGGACAACTTTTTTGCTCTATGTGTGTTGGGCTTTTTAGTCAAGTCACAACTGTTTTAGATATTTAGTTTTACTGTCATTGAACAGTGCATAGCTTCGAGTGCGGTTTCTCACGGGTTTCAGTGTCACTAGAAGCCAACTAATGATGATTGATTTATGAAGCTTTCATTTGACGAACAATAAACAAAACGAGAAAAAAAACTGCAGACGCGCCTTGATTTGCTTATCGTATAGCCTTGTCAGTAGGCTATGAAAATCAATTTATTTATATTCTAAGAAGAAGCGCAATAAAAAAAAACATTCAGCCCTGAATGGCAATTTGAGAGAAAAAGTAATTACAGAAATTTTTCCTCATCAAATTTCTTATTTTCCTAATTACAGAGTTCAATCCACATCGATAAATTCCATTTTGGCATCGTATCTAAAGACTTCTTGAATTTTCTTGCCAACTCGCATTTTGACGATGGTTGTCTGCTGAATGGGCTTGTTTTTTGACAACAGTGGAATGAGGAAGTTCATCATTTGAAGCTTATATGGCTTAACACTGTATGTGCGCTGTGAGTAATGATGAAAAATTGGAAAACGCAAAAAAAATGACAGTTCCTGAAAGTTTTACTTACTGCTTTGAAAGGACAAGAAATTAAGAAATCCATATGTTTTGAAATTTGTTCCCACATGATTTTCATGATTAGATCTAAGCCATTATCACCTCGTAAATTACATATTAAAATTGTTTGGTCAACAATTGCTTGATTTTGTGAAATGTCAATCATTTTAAACTGAACAAAAGGTTTTGGAATGGGCTGAAGTAATTTCATCTCTATTCCTGGTGCATAATCACAAGGATTTTCTCGTGTGTTTGTCTTACATTTAAAATCTAAAGTGCAATTCATAATGTTTTCATCAAAAGTTATTGTTACATCATACATATAAAGAATAATACTCTAAAATGAATTAAATTTAGCACAAAAATTTTCGTATCAAATCACACTCAATTTAACCTTTTGATAAGTGCCAACGATGAAGAGTCCAAAAATTGTCACTAATGAAAGCCAAAAGTCTGACATTATTTTTGGCAGCTTTTCACTGACTAAATTATTTTCACATTAAATAATTATTTTATGCAGAGGAAAAATTATAATTTTCTCACTCTACAAATAGCATTGAAAAGCATTGAGGCATTACTAATGTCTCATCTCATAAGGCAGATAAAATTTCATGTTTTTAAACTACGAATCGTTATTCATTTTACAATTACTGCAGTCGCGTTGCTTAAGCCTCATTGCTTTTTTATCCATGATAAATGTCCTCAAAAATGATGACAAAGTGCAAAGCGTCATGCATAAATGACACAAAACATTGCTTTTATATTTGCGCATAATTTCAGTATTTTTTTGCATTTTTTAAAAACCAATTTTAGTTTTTGACTATAAATTTCAGCCTTAAAAATTTCCGCATACAAAAAAATGTCTCCCACGTGAAATTCCACGAACAAACCAGAATGAAATCTTCTTTTATTACCTTTATGACGATTATGATGATTTATTGTGAACGTTGTATTTATTATTATTGTTTCATAGCGCACAAGTTGCTACTCATCCATCCATCTGAAAAATGCTTTTCATTCTTGCTCACTCACTCATGTTGACGTTCACAGGTAATATATAAATTTATACACACTCACCTGCAATAAATTGCGTGGGAAGGTCTCTAAGGTGTATGAAAATTGATTTTTATGATGATATCAAAAATGCTTATTTATGCTTGCTGTCCGTAAACAACAATTGATGATGAAACATAATATACATAAATAAATTCACATCGTGATCTTGATTTCCAACTCATTCTTCATTCATTTGCATTACCTTGTGTGGTTTTGGTCGGCATACGTGAATATTAATGAAAGTCTTTCGTGCTGCATCAATATTGCACGGCATTGTAATGATCTTTCATCCTTTTTCGAGTGGAAGAATGCGAATAATTTGCTATTACAAGATTCTATAGACTATAATTTTCTAGGTCTTGCAAATAACAACAGTAGCTGAGCTACAGAATATCCTCATTATTCACCAATTTAGCGAATTGATTTATTTCGCATACCATAATAAATTCCATTGTGTAATTTTTCTTCCATGGTCGTTCTACTTCTTTTAAGAAAGTATGTAAGTAAAATAATGTACTTATGCGTAATTTCTGAGTGTTGGTTTATAAAAAGGTCTTTGATGTGGTTATAAATTAAAATTTTTTTCTCTTATGTTTCCTAATAAAAGTCAAAATTTTGATAGAAGATAAAATATATATTTAGGTTCTTTGATTGTCTTCTAATCAAAAATCTTCACATAAAAAACTTTAAGTTCTTCTTCATAAGATTGTGTATTCAGCAAATAAGTCAGTCAATGTCATGATTAGGTATTGTTGAATAATTTCTTGGAATTTTTGGTAGAGTAAGAAAAAGTTTAAAAGTCAAAAGGGAGAGGAGAAGATTATTAGGTTTCAAAAATACTTTTTCTTCAAGTTCAGCAAAGAGTATTAAATTTTTTTGCTGTAAAAACTTTTTCAAGTTTTTCTTGTTCATAAAATTCTTAAAAAATATTTTCGCGAGGGTAAAAGTGTTTAATTTCCATATTTTTAAATAATTTACTCAACAATTGACATGATGTTGTTACATTTAAGTCAATTTTCAAGTGAGATTTATCTTATTACAGCCACTGCCCTTTTAAATAAATGCACGCGCTTTTACTTTTTGTTTGCTAACAAAATTCTTCGTTGTTTATTTTGACATACAATTTTTGCTCTCTTTAAGAATAGCCATTTATCTACTGTATCAAACAATTTTTAACTTTCAGACATTTATTTGAGTTTATAAAAAAACATTTTTTTTATTTTCATTGGATTTGATAACATTAAAAACACCTGTTTTTGTATCTATATAGCCATGAGAGACAGAAAGCTGAGATAAGATGAGACAAGGAGGAAGAAATGCAATGAATTTCTTTTATATTTTCTTACTTTTACCGTTTCAAGCACGATTCGTCTACCGTACTCATTTGCAATTGGCACAAGCATTTTTTTAATTAAACAATTGCACAATTTATTTAATGTCATTAAGAGAAAGAATATAAGCGATATGGTGCACATACAAGGTATTGTATATCTAATTATCTTTATGCTGCTTAAGAAAATTTTTCGTACTACTTCTTAAGACAATGTATTATCCTGCTGTGTGTAAATATGAAGAGAGAAAATCTTAATTTACATACATCCACATAATATTTTAATTCAAACTTCTCGTGAGTAATTTTTGCCGCAAGATTCTTATTAAAAAGCACCTCGAAGCAAGAAGAATAAGAGAGAGAGAGAGAGTAACATAAATAGCTTAGTAAGTTGGATGATATGTAATCAGCTCATATACATACAAATGTACACATACAATGTAAAAAGTCAGAAAGAGAAAAAGATTCAAAAAATGAGTCTACACAGAGAAAAATATTTTATAACTGGCATAAAGTTTTTTAGATTTGTTCCTATAAAGTCAAATTTATTGGCCTTAAAAAGAAAATTTATAAGTGTCATAAATTTTTTTATGACAGTTATAAAAATTTTATAACAGTAAAAAATATTTTTATAACTGTCATAAAAAAATTTATAACACTTATAAATTTCCTTTTTAAGACTAATAAATGTGACTTTATAGGGACAAATCTAAAAAACTTTATGCCAGTTATAAAATATTTTTCTCCGTATATATAATAATAAACCACATTATTTCGCTTGAAGGTGGAAGGCATTTAAATGAACCGCATGCAAAACAAAAAGAAAACATAATAAGAATTCCTTATAAACAGCAAAAGAAGAAAAGAGAAATGTTTTAATATAAAGAGAGAAAATAAAACACTGCTATGCAAATTGAAAACAATGGAAGTCACTTTCTGAAAAAGGGGAGAGAAAAAGAATGAAGCTTTTCACTTCTTTGAAATGAAAATATGAACAATAATAAATTGTTCCTTGCTCTCTTTTTTTGGTTAAAAAGAACAAGCAGTTTCTTTTGTTTCATTCACAGCAGCAACACCTTTGGCAGTATTCATTTGCAAAAATTGCAGATAAAGACAAGTAGAAAGAAAAAGAAGGAGGAGGTTGATAAGACTTGAAAAATATCAAATGCACTGCAATATGAATTTTTTTAAAAAGAGTACTGTTATTTCTTTCACATCGTTTGCACTCGTAATTTAGCTGAAATAAATTCCATCTCATAAAGTCAACAAACAGCAAGGAGTAAAATTAAGCCGCAAATGGCCTATGATTCACACAGCAATGAATATATCTGCATAAAAAGACTAGGCGCACACATTATAATTTATGACGTCACATTTAAAGCCAGAAAGCAGGCAGTTTTAAAGGCAACGATGATAATAAAAAGAAAATTTTTCCTTATGCCACATTTAGCATCAATAAATGCCTCATTTAATGATTTATTCGACAATAAAGCAAACATTGAGACATACTGAGGCGATTTACTTTATTTCAACCTTTAAAGAAGGGGAAGAAAAGTTTTTTTCTTTATTTCAACTGTTACTTGCAACAACTTTCACATTGCGCGTTAAAAAAAAGAGAAAAGAAAAACTTTGTTGTTTAAGTATAAAAATAAATTTTGAAATTGTCAAAGTTTCTTGCAAGAATATGGTTTGAGAGATGAATTATTGTTAGCAATAAGTTGTGAGTCATCGACTGTAGCAAAAAAATAAAATAAAATTTATCATGAGGTGAGTTTAAGTCAAGTGTACATTCATTCGATGATTTCATTCAATTCTAAACTCCTCCCGCACTCTTAAAAGTGATGAAGAGCGAATAAACAAACTTTTTAATAGAGTCATAATCATTTTCACATTTTGTGAGTGAGCGATGAAAGCAAATGCCATCAAAAAAATTGTGTCTTATGTCTATCTTCTGCTTGTTTAGGTGTCTGCTCCCCACACTCAATACATGCACAACAGAGCACTCTAATAAAGCAATTTAAAGCAATAAAAAGTTATATGAATTTGTTGTCGCGATGTGTAAAGTTATTTTTTACGATCATTGATGACCGTATTTCAATAGCTCGACGAGCGTGACGCTCATCATGTCTCTTAGCAATTGGAATGTATGTATGAAATCATTGGGTGTGCAAAGTCAAGAATATCTCGATCACCGTGATTTTTATTGCCTGCTATTGTAGTTTGTTAGACGATTAGATGAAACCAACGCTCGCACTCAAACGTATTCTTTATAGATTTCGAATGGCTATTGTGCGGTGATAAATTTTGAAAAATATGAGCTCTCGATATAGGCGGCATGTGATCTCGTTTGTTTTTGTTGTTTGTCCAAGTTCCATATGAAAGATTAAAATATTAAAAACGGAAATCGAGCGGATTAAATCATTGAGCTCTGCTTTTCGTTGACTTTTTCCCACGATTTTTTCTTTTCGCTCGCTTGCTGCTCACTTCATTGAGAAAAATTCGTAAATATGTTTGAATGTTTTTTTCATGTGATTATTAATCATGCGCTAAGATATTTTTCTCAAATTTTTGATGTCATTTTTGATGCCCACACTGATGTGAGAGTATCACGATGTTTGTGACTCTCAACAAGGCCGTCTATTTATGAAAATGACTCTCTTTAATGTCATTTATTCGCGCGCGATTTTATTTTCTGAAAAAATATGATCACAAGCCATCTTCTTCAATTCACATCAACAAACGTCTTGCCACAACTTGATCCGATTATAAATTTCAATAAAAGTCTTCCGCAAATGGCATCTCATTTCTACTTACGTTGATTTAATTCGGGGCAATCCCATTTAAAGAGATCTAGAAAGAGAAAAAATATAATAAAAATTTAAAATGACACAAAAGGATGAGTGTGATAGGTGTGCGTATGTATCAAAACAATTAATATTAAATTGCATTAATAAATCATCATAAATGAACGAGTAGAAAGTGACGAACAGAGAATTTTTATTATATGAGTGTCAATATCAATTTAATTAATGCAATTTGACTATTTAATCTCATATCATGAAATTGATAATTTATAGTTATGAAAATAATTGATATGAATTTTTAAACGCATATTGAGTTGTTGAATTTTGAAATTTATTTTTAATGATTTTTCGTCGTTCAACATTTCTTCATCATCCAAGTAATAAAAATATTGAATAATTCATTTTCCATTACTTAATATTCGTACTAACCGCATGAATTAATTATTACACTTTAGCTCAATCAATATTCGTCATCGCGTGCAGTAAAGTGTCAATAAGGGAATAATTTATTGTCACAGAATATGGAAATTGCTTTAAATTAATTAATTTTCTACATTATTTCCGGCAATATGCATTACTGACCATGAATAAATAAATTTTATTTGTATTCAAAAAGAATTTTGTTTCATTATCTCAATGTTAATCCTCCTTTGGTGTAGCTGTCGTCCATAAAGAAACAAACACAGATAAATAGAGAAGAATTGTATTAATCGATCATACACAAGTGTGAAGATAATTTATGCTTTCCCATTAAAATGGCATAATTGATTTCAATTTGAATAACAACAAAGGAGAAGAGAGAGAGACATATCACGTTGCCAAAAATAGACGCAGTCGCGTTGTCATTAATAATTTAAACGGCGAGTAAGCGAGAGAAGATGAAATGAATAAAAAATGTATTACAAACAAAGCCACACAGTCGACAGAAAGAAAACAAAACAACAACGAAGAACTAAGAAATATGATACTTCAAGGAGATTGTAAAGCGTTGTCTATTAAACAATTAGTGAGAAGCAAGCAAAAGAGTGAATGAGTAAATGTGGCTTGTGACTGACCACATGATATTAACCGCTCTTGCCGCCACTGCCGCGCATGACGCACGCTCCCATATTAACACCAAAAATTGCTAGTATAAAAATTGAAAAAAAAGTTCCCACGTTTATTTCTTTTTAGTGCGAAGCGGAACGAGTGACTGAGACACTTAATCGACACTCGACATTCATTTGAAAAAAGAAATATTCAAAATATGCATGATGTTCATATTTAATTATTTAAATTCTTCATGAGTGCGCAAGGGGCCAATTTTAGTGTCAATCACGATGAAATGCAATAAATTTTTTGAAATATAAATGAAGAATGCCTTACAGTTACGTAGTGTGTTTATATACACCAAACCATCATAGTGTCGGCCTATCGTTTCAATTAGACAGAAGTAACAAAAAAATTATTATTTTAGGCATAACTCAGCACTTTCACTTGAATTGGGTTCAAGCAATTTTTTTGTGTGTTGTTGTTGTTGTTATTGTTGAGTATTCATAAAAGGTCAAAGCTAATCACGATCCACGACCGCACGATGAGTGTGCGTAAAAAAAGTATAAAATATAATTAATTCAAATTAAAAGTCATTTGACTAGTAAAAGGCCTCAAATTAACACGGCATTAATCTAAATTCAATTAGGGCGTATGGTAATTCAGTTGAATCATCATGATGATGATGCTATTTTTTCCTTCTTTATGGCACGCTGCGCATTATTACTCTTTTCAAGTTCACTCGTTGCTTGCTCGCTTCAAAACAGTCTAGAAGGAGGAAAAAAATCTTTACACTCTTTCTTTTTATTATTGTACTATCCCGGGGTTGCTGTTTGTAGCAGAAGGCAGTTATTTAAAGTTAATTAAGAGAGATGTTTTTGCAGTTAACACAAAAAGTTTGCGAGAGCAATTAATCATTGGAGAGAAAAGGGCTTAACGCATTTTAATGAGTGTCCACAAATGACTCTTTTCCTACTTACGCTTACGCTTTGTTTGTGGACTCGAAAATGATACAAAATAGCAGATATTGGAAATTGGATTTTATTTTCTTTTTAAAAAATCAGTTTATATAAATTGTAGTATACATAAGAATGTTATACATTTGATTTTGTCAACATTAAATGGTAGAAAATTGTTCTAAAAAACATAAAGAAATAAATTAATATTTTTATGTAATTGAGAAAATGATTCAATTTCCCAACTCTGAAGCTAAAGAATTAACAGAATTTGCTGAAAAATTTTATTTATTTGTAATTGTTGGTAATTGTGAAGAGAGAAAAAATTTTCTCTTGTCAATTTTAATTAACCTATAACAGCAATCATAAACCACACGAATAACAAAAAAGGTTATGACGTTCAATGTATCATTATTATTATTATCATTATACGTATGAGGCAACAGTCGTTGTTGTCGTCAGTCATTTCTATTCCAATGAGCATATAATAAGAGCATTTTTCTTCTTCTGAATTTTAAGCAGCTCGAGCAGGCCATTTATAATGCGAAACAAACAGCCTGAAAGACTTCAGAAAGAAAGAAAGAAAATACTGAATATGTGGGAATATTTTTTTCCTTTTTACAGTCGCTGTGTATTTAAAACTCTCTCTCACTCTTTTGGGTATCTTTTACTCTTCTTTATCATTCATCGCGCATAAAATTATTTTATTTTTTTATTCTTCTTTATTCGCTCTTGACGACTCGCTGCTGCTGCTGCCACGGAATAAAACAAAAGCGCGAAAGGCTTGCGAACAACGTCTCTGAGTTTTTTATTTATTTATTTCTTCATTTTTCTGCTCTTCTTATGCGCGAAAAAGAGTGTGAAACCGGAGATGTACTGATTCTAATGGGAATGTCAGATATTCAACAAGAAAGTTGCCTCGCATGACAAATCTCTTTTCTGGCAAGAAGCGATTTAGAGTTTCGTGGGAATGAGTATGCTAACGTGCTTGAAGATGATGATAAGTGTTGCACTATTAACAAGACTATGAATGTTATTTATCATTTATTTGATCTGCAGTTGAAATCATCAAAAAAATTTGACCGTCCTTGAGTTATTGATTTTCTTTCACTTTAAGATGATTATCTTTATTGGACAACAAAATAAAATTTCGATTAATTGAATGCGACTCAAAAAAGTTTTATTTTCATTTTAACAAAATATTTTGGCTGCTAGCAGAGCGCGTCTTATCTAATCTGCTTGCTATAGTCCCCGCAAAAAAAACTAAACAAAGAAAGAAGAAAATTATAAAAAAAATATAAGATGAAATGAATGGCTTTTTGTTCACCTAAAGATCATCAAGCGCACTAAATATTTCTAAACATTTTTATTAAAAACATCTTTTCTCTGGTCGCAGTCTCTTTTGTTTTTCTTCTTTTCTTTCTTTAATTATTTGGCGCGTGATTCTTAATAAATATTTTTGTTGATGGATTGAATTGAATGAGCCTTTGAGCCCGCATAAATATTTTTTATATCTCAAGCAAAAAAATGATGATGAGGGATTTTCAATTGAATTTATGATAAATGAAAATGTTTTTGAAGAATATTTAAAAATAACGGTCAAGATAATTTCAAAAATTAATTGATTCGACCAACTTTAGGGTAAAATACAATTAAAACTTAAAAATGATTAAAAAAGGTAACAAGCTCAGACATCATCATCCAATCTGCACGATCATTTTTGGCATTAAATCATGAAGCTCTCTCATCATCAGTATGCACATACAGTCGAGACGGATGGACAGTGGCTATATGAGGCAATATGAATAAAAAAATAAAAATTCCAAGTATTGTAAAAGTGAATTGTACTTAAAAGGCATAAGCAAGAGAAGAGAGAAAAGAAGCGATGTTTAAGCGCGCGGCAGTTCTTCTTTTGAAGAAGTAAGCACGGCACACTGCAAGCGATCGCAAAATAATAATAAAAAAATACACAAAAGAGTATGAAGACGATCAGCATTCTTCGCTCTCTCGAGAGGCGCGTGTATCATTTTTGGAATCGCTTCGCCCCGTGGACATACTTTTGTATGTATTTGTATTCGCTTTTTATACCGGTGCGTGTGCACTCACATCATTACATGTCAAATGACGAATAGCAACCGAATGCACACGATCATCGGCACACGATCGCTTTACTTTTGGTCTGTGAATGAGGGGAAAAGAAAACGAAGACGGCACACGAATGTCTAGAAGAAGATGATGATGATGGAGAAATGTGATCAAGTGGATTTTCAATAGAATAAAAAAGATCGCTATCTATTTATTGCTATAGCTCATTATAACATAAGAATCAAATTAAATTAAATTATTTACACGCTTAGTAAATTATTATTGTAGCTTTGAAAACATATTATAGCAAAATAATTAGCAAGCTCAAAATGACGATAATAATCGCAATTTCCGTTGTAATGTCGTCAAAAAAAGAGAACGCAATGCATGTGACGATGGGGAAAAAACCTTCACTCGCTTCAATTCTTATCACATTTGACAATCAACCTGTGCTAAAATAAACATTTGACATGTTACGTTCAGAGTTGTTACAGGTGAGCTCGCCTGTTTTTTGCCTGTTTTATTTATATAAATTTACCATATATTTGAAATGACAAAAACTTTTTTGTACCTTATTCTACATATCTTCACCTTTAAAACAAGTGCCATTTGGAATTTTTTGGTTGAGTTTTAGCGGAGTTATGATTTTTTAAATGTTCGCCTGTACGGATTTTTTAATTTTCGCCTGTTTTTCTGACAGGCGAACACTTAAAAAATCATAACTCAGCTAAAACTCAACCAAAAAATTTCAAACTACGCTTGTTTTAAAGGTTAAGATATGTAGAATGAGGTACAAAAAAGTTTTTGTCATTTCTAATATACGGTAAATTTATATTAATAAAACAGGCGAAAAACAGGCGAACTCGCCTGTAACAACTCTGGTTACGTTGACTGATAAGATGACAAGATTTGACATGTAACATTCTGATTGTCCTGCTATAGTTAGCTTGCTTTTGACTGTCATCGAAAAAAAGTGTTTACAAATGTGTCTATCGCGTTGGTGAAGTGAGTGGCAATAAGCCGATAAGTGTGCTTTTTCCCTTCCACTGTTTATTAATCGCACGCTTCTATCCCCACTACCATGTAAAAAAGCTACTTGAGTGTGTTCTCTACCTGATAAAGAAGTGCCTTCTTATTTTATTGCTCAATGTTGATTCTTTATGACACATGATTCTTTGAGATATACATGTATTGAAATGCATAATCTCTGATATTGTAAAAAATCTTTACCGCATGTTTGTGTATGTGTGTCTGAACGCACACATTTATGAACAACAAATTTTTTTTTCTTGTGTTGTGTTTAATAAATAAACGAAGTGTGTTGTTGGCGGCACCGAAAAAAAAAATTATTGTAAGCAACAAGTCAGTCAGTGAGAAACTAGTTAGTTCGTAAACAACATTCATTCAGAATAGTTTGAGACTCTCGACCGTGAACGTCGCACTTATAACTTTTTGTATATTTTTTTAAAACACAAAAAATAATTTCCTTTTTTCTTTCGTAAAAAATAAAAGTTGAAGTCGGTAATGAAAAAATAAATTTTTACAAGTGAAGAAAAAACAAAAATTTCAAAAGTAACAAGAATTTAAAATAAAATAAAACAGAGCAGAAATTTTGTGACAAAAGCAAAAAATAGTAAAATAAAATAAAACAAGACATACGAGACAGACAAGTTAAAATAATCTGCTCAGAGAGAGATTTTTTATATAAATACACGATACATGAACAGAAGTATGGTGACGGGAATAAAGTCTATAAGCCAGCAACAAGTGATCAACGGCAGCACAATGGGATTAAATGGAATAACTGCAACACAGATGCCTTCTCAGGAAGTGCCTATTAAGCGTGCCACAGCAAGTGATACACGTCGAGTAAGTGTCTAATTCTTTCTAATTCTGCGGAACAAACCAAATGATATCGTCAACACGCATAAGTGGCTAATTAGCTTTATTAATATGCGCGCGCGCTTCATCACATGCTAAAATCAGTCTCGTGTATATATGAATATTCAAAAAAATTGAATGATTGACTTAACATTTTTTTTTCTCTTATGCTAAATAAAATAAGAGCAAAAAAGCAAAAGCGTAACAGTTTTGCGACAGTAAATTTTCTCAGCTCGTATTTTTATTGATTTCGTTATGGGTCGTTAGATAATTTTATTTTTATTACCAGAATTTTTTTTCTTGCTCTCTTGTCATGCCCATTAGTGATAATAAATATCAGCATTTTTCACAATAACCATACATTTTCATAATTTATGCATATTGGACATTCAGTCACTTTTTGTTAATTTAAATGTCACGATTTTTTTCTCACTGCTATTTGTCACTATCGTTCGATATATTTTTTTATCGTGTGATTTACCACAAATTCCACGTGTATATAAAAAAAGAGTTTTTTACATATGCATCAGATTTTTTTAATTGAATTTTAATTTGACCGAATAAAATATTTCCTGTCATGACTTTTCAAATCGACCACAAGAGAGTGAATCACAATAAATTGTCACAAAAAATAAAATTGGTTAAAAAAGCATGTTTCCGCTTATTCGGGTCGATTAACATTTTTAGTCAAATGTCTATACAAAATAATAATTGCCCTGTATTTAAATTATAGTCAAACAAATTGCCAAATGAAATTTACGCCTTCGCCAAATTATGAATTAGAGCAACAGCCCTTCTCTAGCTAGTTTTTTTATTTGATAAACATGCATAGAAAGAGAAGAGAGAAAAATTTAACTTTTTTATTCCCACATGCTTTGATCGGCATGAAATCAAATCCATAATTAGAGCGAAGAGTATAAAACACGGCGAGTTAATTTTTTTTTTTATATTTCAACGCACACGCGACTTGTAAAAGATCAATATCCGCTATCTATCTGTTGCTGTTCTTATGGCATGTGTGTCTTTTTTAAAATAATTATTTCTTTTTCGTACTGAATCTTTGGTGTGATGTGGCAGCCATATATACAAAAATAAGATATTAAAATAAGCGTTAACTTTTTTCCTCTCTATGTGAAACAGGGCATTTGGCACTGAGGAATTTTTTAAGGCAAAAATTATTTTATTTTTTTGTGTGGGAAATTTTTTCCTCTTTTTCTCGCTTCAATTTTTCTTTCTTAACCTTTCACAAGACAATAAAAAATAGTTCAGAAAATAAATCAAGTTGACTAGAATGGAAAGAAATAAAGAAAAGTTTTTAATATGTGATGACATAAATCTCACATCTCGACTATTTATTTTGGCCCAATTTTAAGTGACTTCTTTAGTATCAATTAGCGAATGCGAATGAGGAAAAAATAAACAAATTCAGTTTGGTTCGTGTGGGTTGAAAGCGAAGCTAGAAATATTTTCGATGATATGAACGAAATTCCTAAAATTCTTTATTGCGCGTGAGAAAAAAAATCCAGCAGATTTAAATTTAATTAGTTTGAGTTAGTGCTGGTCGCGTGAAGATGAAAAATTCGGTAAATTTTTTTTCTTTCCCTTTTTTTGAGTTAACGCTTCATTTGCTTTTCTAATCGAAAAAAAAAGATTGAACAGGTAGATTGAAAATAAGAAGAGCCTTTGAAGTTTTTTCTTACACTTTTATTGCTGCTTCATTGTGCTTCATTGCCATTAAAGATTTTTTTATTACATTTTCTCGCTCTCTTTGAGCTTTGCCAATATGTGATGTAATTTATATGCTAAACCTCTATTCATTAAAGCCCCAAATGATGAAAATAAAAATGCTAGGCACTTTTGAAGGACGCATCAAAAGAAGAGAAAGAGAGAAATTCCATCCTTTGATCGTTGTGAGTGAAAGAAAGAAAGAAAAAACAAATTAACGAGATTTTATTTCATGCGTAAATGTTTTAATAATATGCCTCCTTCTACTTCAACTCGTTCTTTCTCTCGCTTGCGTACAAAAGTGTGGGTGCTTGCTTTTTTCTATACACGCAGCAGAAGCAGCATGCTCAAACAAGCAAAAAAGTTCAAAGCAAAACCTCCAAAAAAATAATTTCTTTTTTCTCTTCTGTCTTGTGTATATGAAATTAAAAATGAAAATTGACGCGATCTTCTCACATCACTTTGTGTTTGCTTTGCTCTCACTCTCTCTGTATGAGTGCACATTCGAGACAAATTGTGGAAAATGGAGAGATTTATTTTTTGCCATATTTTTCAACACATCGCCGCCGTGTGCCTGCGATAATTTTCTTACACACAGTTTGAGTTCATTAATTTTTCTGGCAGCTCGTGATATTTATCAGAAAAATGTTCACTCTCTCACGCTTGTATTTAAATCATCATCATCATCATCATGGTAATAATAATTTTTATATTCGCTTGCTCTTACTCTGTACGGAAGCTTAGGAAGTTTGGTTTAAGACGTGACGATTTTATTGTGCGGCTCATCACACAACGCTCATAATTGTCCAATGGTCAATAAAACTCTTTTCGCTTGAGTTGCGGTAGTTAGCTGTCATGTGTGGCACGTTTCGACACTTAAAAATGTATGAACTTGTTTTTTTATTGATTTTTATAATTTAGAAATTTAAATTTACAAATTTAGTTTTAGTAATTGTTCTTTTGTTTAACTTTCTATTTGATTGTTTAAAATATTTGTTCTACTGAGAAAACTTGAAAGTAAAAAGTAAATCATTAAAATTCATATGTTTTCATGGAACATTAAGTTTAATTATCTCATCAAAATTAAAAATTTTATTTAAAGATCAAATACTTTAAAATTAAGTTCAATAAATTTAAGATCAAGTCCAAGATCAAAATTTAAATTTCAAAAAACTCATTAAATAACAAATTTTATCAGAATTGATAAAAATGAATTTTGCAGTTGCTGCTGGTTAATAGTTTGATTCAAATTTATTTATTATTCAGTTATTACCTCAAAAAATAAATTTTTTAAAAATAGAAAATCTATTCATGTATGAGCACAAAAATAAAGCTCTGTATTATGAATTTTAATATTTTTAGCTACTTCCGCACCAATTTATCTTTTTGTGTGCGCAAAAGTGACACAAAAGAAGTCAAAATGTGTTTACAATATCTATTTTGTTATGAGACACGAGCTCATTTTCGTCATTCATTCTCTCTTTGGTTTTGTTGATGAATTGATGAACCAACAAAAAGCAACAACTAAATCCATTGTTTTTCTTTCTTTCTTATAGAGCAATAAGCCAATTATGGAGAAGAGACGACGCGCAAGAATCAACAATTGCCTTAACGAGCTCAAAACACTTATTTTGGATGCTATGAAGAAAGACGTAAGTATCTCAACATGACGTATTTTGCTAGCTCTCGTTCTGATTTTTTTTCGCTTTAAATTAAAACAATCTATCACTCACTTCATGACTGATGATGGCTTATATTATAAAAAAAACTCCTTTATATTCTTTCAGTACTAATCTCATTTCTTTTCTATCTTCTGCATCAACAGCCAGCACGACATTCAAAATTAGAGAAAGCAGATATACTTGAGATGACTCTTGCCTTTTTGAAAAATCATCAGCTCAATCTTCAGCGCCAACAGGCAGCAATGTCGCAAGCAGCTGACGCCACAATCGCTTCAAAGTTTAAAGCGGGCTTCGCAGAATGTGCTAATGAAGTGAATCGTTTTCCGGGCATGGAACCACAAGTTAAAAGACGATTAATTCAACATTTACATAATTGCATCAATGGAGTTAAACAAGAACCACAACATGTTCTTCCTTCGCCACCAAGTTCACCAGAGCAAGATTCACACATTACAGCAACAACTAATGGCTATTATCTTACAAATGGCAGTGGCAGTGGAGTGCAACTGATTCCAACAAAATTACCAAATGGAAATATCGCTTTTGTTCTTCCACAAGCTGGTGCAGCAACGCAATTGCCATTATTAGTGCCAATTCCATCGAGAACTGCATCAACTGGCTCAGCAACATCATCAAATTACGAGCGAGTTCGTGAACAATCAACATCGCCATATAACAGTCCGCCAAGTCCTGCAAATTCTTCATATGAGCCAATGGACTGCATGCCAGCTGCACATCAACCACATCCGCAATTCAGTCAATATAATATGCATCATGTTCAACAGCAACAGCAGCAAAGACCGTATAGTCCATCGGCGCCAATCTCTCTGGTAATAAAAAAGACAAACTTTGAGCAACAGATGAAGGATGACGAGAAGCCATGGCGGCCTTGGTAAAAAACATTAAACAAGTGGCTTAGCACACAAAGTAGATGTGATGATGGGCATGACTTGTGTATGTGTAAATAATTTAGTCTTAATCTTGTGTAAATATTAATTGTTAGCTTACATTTTCTTCTCCCTCAATTGAACACCTCACCTACAAGAGTGTGTATTATACGCTATAGCGCGATAGTTATTTTGCCAAACTATTAGACACGGGCCATTCATATTCATAATATCTCTGATATTTTTGCGTGACAATGAAAGCTCAAAAATTTATAATTAAGTGATGAGCTAGTGTGATAAAAGATGGAAATAAATCGTCTGACTAAAAAATGTCCGCAAAATTAAACTTTTTGTTTGTTGAGTCCGATTTCTTTTGCAAATTGTTATTAAGTTAGAAATTATGATTTAAATCTTTTTTTCTTGAATTTTTTGTAAGAAAAAATTTAGAAACCTACAAATTTGTCAAAATAAGAATAAATTAAAAATTATTTTATGAAATTTAATTCTTTCTTTTGTAATGCTTTTATTTCAGTTTAAACAATTTATACTCTTAATTTAGAACTTTTCGCAATATGATATATAAAAATGCATTATTTTGGAATCCACGACTTTAATAATTTATGATTAGCTGTAAAACAAATTTTTGATTACTCTCTAACTTCAAGTTTGTTACTTATGAAGAAAACATCAAGTTACATTCAAAACTTTTTAAATTAACTTTCTTCATGAAATTCGAAAATTATTTTGTGAAATTTTTTCTAGTTCAAGTTTTAAAAATAGCTCTAAATAAGTGTGTATTCTACAAATAACTTTATATATTTGTTTTGAGTTTATTTCAGGCAAAAATTGAATTTTCCAGAAAGCTAAAAACAGACATTTCCAATGAAGTTGACAACAAAAAGCTAAAAATAACTTTTATCACATGAGCCTGATGTTCCATTTATTTATTTTAATATCAACATATCATAGTATTGTGATAAAACTATTTTTAAAGACAGATAAACAATTTAAATGTTTAAATATACTTTATGTTATCAATGACAAAAAGTCTGTTATAAACTAAAAAATGTTGTAAACATGTAACTCAAATTCTTTATTTTTCTAAATTTTTCTTTTGTTTTTTTACTGTTAATATTTCGTTGAAAATGTTCAATTTAGTTTTTTTTAAAAAATGCAAAGTTCTCACAAAATTTCACCAAAAAGTATGATAGAAAACTATAAAATTATATAGATTCAAAATGATAAAAAATTGTCACTGTAAAACATTCAGTAAACTGTTAATTCATTTTAATGAAAGAATAAAAAAAGTTGATAGAGCGAGAAAATGGCTTTAATTGCAAGAAATTATCTTAGTGAGAAGATGAAAGAGAAAAAGAGACCGAAAGTGAATAAGAAAAATTGACTGGTTTACATTGTGTGAGGGCGAGCGCGAGGAATTTAGCGAAACGTGCCAATTTGTAAGAGTATATTTTAATTATAGCGACCAATTGGTGACAGAACAATAGCGGGAGAGTGAAAGAAAAGAAAAGATTAAAAATAGTTTTCATGCGCCAAAAATACTTGACTTTTTTTCTCTTTTTTCTTTTGCTCTATCATCACTTGAAAATCTTTGCCAAGTGTGATACCTCCACATACAACAAAGTAAACGCACAATCGCAAAAAAAGAATTTCAGCAATTTTATTTTTCTTTCGCACACTCGCACTTGTGTTTTATCTTTTTTATTTTTATTGTTTCTTGACTTGTCACATTGTGTGTCGTTTCGTGGCGTGTGAGCTCATGTTAATATTAAGATGAACAACTATAGTTTTATTATTTTGCACACATTTGACCCTTATCTATGTGTGTGCTATTTAATCAATTTTTTAATATGTGAAATCTTGTTAAATTGACAAAAATTCTTCACATTGTTTATTAGTAACTTAATTCTCTTTCTTACGCCCTTGATCAAATAAATCGTGTTTCGACAGAAAAAAATAAAAACAATACTCGTGCTTATTTAACGATGAAATTTAATTACCATTTATATGATAATATTTTTTCTCCTTGTCGTGCGATGGAAGGCGTGCAGTAGTCATAATTATCTGAGCAAATATACCAATTTGTCGCTAAATAATCATGAAAAAAAAAATATTGTCTATTTTTATTCTAATTTTTTTAATGAATTAAAAAATTGCAATAACATGAGGAAGATAACAAGAAATGTTAAAAGTCGTGATTAAAAAATTTCACGTGTTTCATTTTTGGTTATTCACTTTCTTAATTTCAAGTCAAAATAAAAAAAATTGACACATGTACGAAAAGAATTTCAAAGGTTAACTTTTAAATAACAACAAAATTAAACGATGCGAGTCTATCAATTTGAAAAAATTAATAATATAATATAAAAGCTGCACGCGCCATGATAAGTATACACAAATTGCGAAAAGTATTCATTTACACTTGTTTTGTGCTAATAATTTAACTTGAATGCATATATGAGAATGTGAGAGCGGCACGAGGCGTACAACTTCAACAATATATACATATTTTTCTAAGATAAATGACAGACAATTCATGATGACAATTTTTAATTGAGTGTGAGGCGAACAAGCGAGCGAGAATAAATAGAATTACAGACACACAAACACAAATAAAACGAACAAAATGTATAACATAATCGCAAATTATAAGGCAATTGAGATTCTTTTTCTCTCTTTTTCTTCATGACTCAGACGTAAACATCACATTACACATGCTGATGCTTTCAATGAGAGAAAATGAATTTGCAAAAGGCGAAATTAATTTAATCGAAATGAAAATGAAAATAATAATAATAATCATTCAGTGAAGGCGGAGGCAGGCAGGCAAGCAGTTGAAATAACATGCATTTCGTAAAATATGCTGAACAAGACAAGATTAATTTTACATGATTATTTAAAAATTTATTTTTAAAATTTTTAAAACGCATTTAATGACTTTTTTTTAAATTTGAAATTTAATTTGACAGTTATTTTTAAAATAATTTAATAATATTCATTTTTTATTTGACAAAATGATAAAAATAAAAAGACTTATTGCACAACATTTTAAGTTTTAAAGCTGTCATCTTCCTCGCGGTGACATTCTTAAATCTGCAAAAAATTTTTTCGGCTACTCAAATTTGTTTATTTTTCTTGCTTTAACGCGCCTCAATCATTCCACTATTCATTCATTCATTAAAATCATAAATGCCGCAACGACGAGGAAAAATTTTTTGTTTTGTGTATAAAATGACAATTTAATACACTTTAAGTTGAGATTTATGATTAAATCCTTTACGTGAATATACGAATGATGATATGATATATATACGAGGCAGTTGGTCACACACTGGCTGTATTGCCATAATATTTTCTCGTACATTTATATGAGATAATTGAATGAACATTGTAAATTGGTAAATTGTTTTACTGTTATGATCATTTTGTATATTTTGTATACATATGGCATATACTTCATATTTTTGTTTCATAAATTAGAAAATAAAGAACCGGCGTCAAAAATAAAATTAGAAATGTCTACAAAGATTTAATTTAGGTGAATCACGAAGTGCGAGCTTCATTGTTTTATTCTGCAAACAAAAAACCTTTTTTTAATTGCGAAAAATGAGCAACAGTGCTTTTGGCGTACAACAATTATATGATATAATTAAAAAATGATTTATGCACTTCTGTAGACCACTTTGTGTATATATATAATGTGGGATTTGTGTGTTGGTTGAGCTGCTAAACAAAAGGCACACAAATGTCCACTGGTTTTAAAAACATTTGTTTTCTTCTTGAACTGCTGCTCGCTTTCACGCTTCTGCCACAAAATGACTGTCACGATTTCTCAATGTACTTCAAGGACTTCTTTTTGATCGATTTAAGTTTAAGTCGTTGCCATTCTCTCTGTCATTTGTTCCTACTTATGTGTATATATGAGAGAGTGGGCGGAAGGAAGACGACGAGCGAAAAAGATTATAAGGGATCTAAAAGACGTGCTCCAAATTTTAAAAGAGTGAGAGAAATAAATTTCATTTTCAATATCATAAGCCGCCTTGCTTTTTATACACTGACATCAGCATTCATGTGTTGTATATTGATTGACACACGTTTCAACTCCATTGTGTATCGCTTGTAGCTTATAGAGAGAGCAAGCAAGAGGCTGCAAAAAGGAATAAGGCGAAAAATCAATTAAATTTTTCTTCTTTTACTACGTTTCTTCCCATTCAAGGCTCAAGATGTCATTCGCGTAAAGATTGACTCCTCACGACATAATGCCTACAAAAGTGCGTGCTTTTGCAAAATACAAAAAGGAGGCTGAATGAATGAAGTTGTCAAGTCAAAGAAAGTTGAGCTGATTTTGAAGTGAATGTAATAAACATTTTCTATTTTTAATATTATTTTTAGCAAATTTTAGAATAAAAGTTATGAAATATTGTGGTTCAGGACATTTTTAATGATAAAATTAGACACAATGGAATTAATAGGCTTAATCTGAACATCAGCCAGATTAAAATAACTAAATTTTCCATTTCAAAATACATTAATTTCTGTTTAGTTTTTGAGGTAATATTACTTTTATTATAAATATAACGGCAAAATTTAAATTATTTTAAATAAAATAAGCCGTTATTTTTAAAAGTTGTTTTATATCAAATAAAACTGAGTTTAAGAAATTGAAAATATGTTTAAAACATTAAAGCTAGGAATCCAAGAAAAACATTGATCTGAAGATTTAAATTGTCTATCATGATTCTTCTTTGAATTATTATGATAACAGAAAAAATTCATATAAATTCAATTCAAATGTATTCAAAATTCAAAAAAAGAACTAAAACGAAATCAATTTTTAAGATTTTTCAACCTTCAGTATTAATTTATCACGTGCACAAAATTAAAAAATTCAGCAAGGAAGAAAAAATACTTTTAGGTAACAAAAAAAACGAGCGTCATCAGCAAAAAAATTCTGCACGGGTTCTATGACAATCAATGTTATTCAATTTTGTTTCTCTCGAAAAAATTCATTGATTTAAAACTTGAAGAGAGGGAGAGAGAAAAAAATTGAAAATTTAAATTAAGAAAGCGTAGAAGGTTTTTCACATTGCAAGACGACACGGGCGACATGTGATCTGTTCGGTAGTTGACGATGAGTATTTTGCCTTGAAAAGCGATAACACATTTTTAATAGTCATTCAACTCAACAGCTCAAGTCACAAATGCACATACGTACATGATGAATTTGCAAGAAACAGAAAGAAATTACGAAGGAAGCGGCAAAATGTCGTGCGTCTTTTTGCCACTTTTTATTTTGCTGATGTATTTTTCATGTATGTATGCACTTTGGAGAGTTCACTACCTTCATGAAAACGTGATTTGTGAAAAATTTCCAAACACATGACACATCAAATTCATTGACAGCTCCATAAAAGCGAAATTTTTTATCGCATTCTCACGCTTGGGGCGGGTGCGCGTTAAAATTGAACCCAGAAACAGCAAAAATTGCTGAAATTTATTAAATAATATTGAATCATGAAATTTTCAGTGGCCCTGAATGATGCATGCAATTGCTCTATAGAGATTTGATTGATTGCTAGCAATTCTGAATTTATTGCCATTTCGACTTTGTTTTATTGCACCTAACAGTGAGAATTGTGGATGACCGCATCGTTAAATGTCTTCACTTTTTTTTATTTTATGCAGACTCGTGCGATTATCTCACCTTGAAATAAATCAACTTTAAATGGTACTTTTTTGTGACAATCGACTCACATCAATGCAAAAATTACTTTAAATTTTAATTGTTTTTGACCATTTCAATTTTTTTATATTGAAGTATATGATTTATTTATTTTTCACTGACTTTTTCATAGTTTTAAAAATAAAAATTAAAATATCCTTGAACTTACGTGAATCAAATTTGTCAGAAATAGTTTTGGGAATGATAGCAAGTAAGTCAATAAAAAAAAAGAAAAAAAACTTGCGAAAATCAAATAAAACTTCGCTAATAGTTAATATCTGTTGACAGGTCCAGAAAACAGACAGCAAATAGAAGTGACACATAAAATTCCAAATTGTTTCCAATTGTCACAAAAATTATTTGGGATTCTTATCTTTTTATTATGAAGTGAATTTTTATTGCTATGTTTTTGTTATTAACAAATTGTATCATAACTTCATTTTCATATTAAACAACACAAATTTTTGATAATCCTGATTTTAAAAATTGTTTGTAAACACAACAAATTTTGTTTGTTAAATTTTATTGAATTATCAATAATAATGCAAATAAAGAAATTTTAAAATTTCTTTAGTGTACATAATCGTCATAAATGTTTTAAAATTTATTATAAAACAAAATCTAAGTTCATAAACTATAATATTATTATGCACACCTGAAAATGAACGTGCTTAAAAGGAAAAAGAAAGAATAGTTGCGTAAAAGAGACATAAAAGTGTCATCACAATGAAATGAAGACAATGAATTTTGGCATATGATTTGTTTATCTCGAATCATCATTAATTCAATAAATCTCAATTCAAATTTTCATCTCACTCAATAAGCAATTCCCTTCTTTTTCGTTCTTTCTTTCATTATAAATCACGTTTATGAACACGCTTCGTTATTTGCATAGACAGTGGATATTCGATGATTTATTGTCTCGCGAGAATTTGATAGCGGCAAAAGACAGTGAGTGAAAGAAATTATACAAGTTACAATGACTTTTTCGGAGTGGATTAAATTTGAAACAATATGATCGTATAACGACGACGACGATGACTTTTACGATTCATCGTCATAATGTTGAGAATGAATTTTCTCACTGAAGTGCATTTATTAGATTACAGAAGTTGACACTTGCAATGCTTAACATTCAAATGAGAATAGAGTTCATTTTCTGTATGTCGTTGTCGTCGCTTGCCTTTTAAAATATTTATTTTATTAATATACATCTTATACATAAGTTACTAAGTTCTCTCTGGTATTATGTATATACTTTTACATTCTTGCACTTGAATAAGATATGAGAATTGTCGTTCTGGTTAATGTTACTATTGGTAGAAAAATAAGAAAGCAATAAACAGCACAATGACTAAAGTGGCTCATGGATTGTAAAGCGAACACGATACAATCTCTGATGACTAAATTTTCTCACTCACCATATTTATCCATTCCATATCTATCTTCATAACTTCTTTTTATTAACATTAACAACAACATACTCGTTGCCGCATGCCACCATATATTATACTTCTATATCTGGCATTATTGTTGCTTGCGTGAATAATTCATTTCAGACTTATTAACAAATTGGTTTTGCTATTTCTAGTGCTTTATCAGTAAAATTGTTTGTGAAAAATATGAAATGAAATTAAAGAATTTTTATTAATGCAAAACTTGATTAAAGATAAATAGATCTTTGAGAATAAGTCAAATTAGAAACTTAATCGATTATCAAATACCATGATATAACAGTAAATAATAAGAAATACTTTAGAATATTGAATAATTTGTATCTTCAAACGGCAAGAATGATTTGATTTTTTTAAAATTTAATCAGGTGTCTTACCCTTGATATACAAAAAAGAAAATTGCATCAACAGCAGTAAATAGATGCATATTTACTGCATATATTTAAAGATTTGTTGAAGTACTTAAATGTCCATAACGAGTGAATGTGCGAGATAAAGAAAGAATTTCAATTTATAGCCTAGCATTTCACAACTTCTACAAAAAAAGTAATGGTATTTTCTGTTATGCTCATGCTTGTTAGTATTTGCCACATAATATGCTTCCATAAAGATGTGTAAAATTTATATATGTCAAAGGTTGCCATTGGATAAATTGCCATGAAACGAAATTCAAATTCATATTGGATCTCTATTCTCTATCTCATGGTATCTTTGTTTCTTTGGCTTGTTTTCTATATAGAATGATTAATATGGAAATTTATTGGAATTGAAATAGAGAGAAAAAAGAAGCACCGCTTGATGTCCCTTCAGATCAAGCATTTTTTTATTATCATACGAATCCAATATTGAAACGAGAGAGTCAGTTTTATTTTCAGTGTAAAGTAATCTTCATGAGAAAACAAGCTTCGAGATATGCGAGACAGATAGATAGATAGAGATGAGAAAAAAATCCAATTTTACATGCGCAACGGCACGAGTTTTCAATTTTGTGGCTCTCAGCGCTTTTTCTGATGGCACTCAATCTGCTTTATCGTGTGGTTTCTTCCTTCTCCTATTATTCATCAGCATTTTTGCCTGTCTCACTCATCTTACAACCTTGGAATGTGCGGAACTTATGAATTATTATGCTTCTAAAATACATGGATATCACGAATTTGAACCTATGGTCATTACGAAGCGAATGCATAAGAATTAATCTGCATCAATAAAATTAAAATTATTTTTAATTGTGCTCAATAATCACTTTAATAATTTCCTGCCATTATTTTGCAAAACTCGCATATAATTAGTGCAATTTTTATTATATCAATTAATCACAAGTGATTGCTAAACAATTTTAAGCGTGAAATTTTAATTGATAGTGCAATTTTATCGTGCCGCAGGAAGTTGTATGTAAATTTTTATCATAGCAATGACCGAGAGATGCAACAACTTTTTGTGCTTTAATTAATGATGATTATGAAAGATGAAATTGCGTTTTTAATCTGCTAAGCTTTTCTAATTTAAGTTAACCATGTTTATAGTTTGAAAATGCTTTTAAAATTACAATAAATGAATAGAACAAAAATAATAATTAAGTCAATAATTCATAAATCATCGAAAAATTTTAAAATCGTTCGCATATATGCTGTTGATAAGTAAATAATAAATCAAATATGATTGTCGTCTGTTGTTTTTGCAAATTGTAAATATTCTCATTATGTTATTTGCCAACTATTTCGATATTTTCATATGATAAGCGACAGAACACGCCAAAGTGTCCACTTCCAAAGCAATGCCACCCAGCAATTTTAAAACATTACTAATCACAGCAAAAATTTTAATAATTCATGATTTTTATATAAAATTTTGTGCTGACATAATTCAGTGCACAGACAATAGAGAACTGAATTTTCCTGGTTTCAAATTCGAAAATAACTTTTATGTGAGTGGACATTTTATAAATTTACATTGTACAAAAATAAAATCATTTATTTTTGCCCATCATCAATTATTGCAGACGTCTCCCATTAGTCAGCAAAAAATCGAATTTCATTTTTTACTGCCTGAATTTTTATTTTTTATCGTTTCATGAGAGAATGATCAGAAAAAATGCACTGCTGCAACC
This sequence comes from Polypedilum vanderplanki, assembly GCA_018290095.1. Taxonomy (NCBI): domain Eukaryota; kingdom Metazoa; phylum Arthropoda; class Insecta; order Diptera; family Chironomidae; genus Polypedilum; species Polypedilum vanderplanki. Next base: position 26,643,644 of record CM031380.1, on the reverse strand, counting down.
TAATTTTCTATCAAAATTCAGGTTTTTTTAAAAAGCTATCACTAGGGATTAATTAATTCAGGAAACCGCTTGTTTCAACGAAAATGAGAAATGGATACCATGATGATGTCACAATAAAACAATCTGAATAAATTTTGTGAATATTTTATCGAGTATTGTATCAAAATAATAAATTTAAAAAAGACACTAAAGGATAATTTGAGACTATAATAGACTACCATATATCAATATCAAATCATTATGCAATGAAAACTTCTTTCAAGTGCCAATTTCTTCCTTTCGTCAGCAAAAAGAAAATCGAAGTGAGATAAAAAGAATTTCCCAACTTGTTTGGTTGATTTCCAAACTTTTTCATTTTTCCTTTTTTTCACAGGAAAAATCATGATGAGTGGTGATGCGTTAAAAAATTTATTTTCCTATTGAGAAAGTTCAAGTTTTATTGCTGACTTGGGCAGAGAGTTAACATAAACTTTTTTTCTTTCATTTGAACTCTCTTCAAGTTGTTTATACATCTAAAGAGCATTGCAAAGCATGGAGGAAGTTTTCATCAAAAAAGTTTTTTTCTTTATTTTTCTTATTCATTGGATTTTGTTCGTATGTCAAAGTCATGAAATATTTTTTTATCCTTCCGAATTATTCCCATAGGAAATGAGTATAGAAAAAAGAGCTTTTTTGCGTTTGAAAACACTTCAAATTGACCTTGAAATTTAATTTTTCATAATACAACAAAAATAGATGCTCAAAAATTATTTTTGACAAGGGTTTTTGTTGTCTGCTTATAAACAAAGGTGTCAGATTTCACTTGCTTATTAGTGGAAAATTCTCTCAAGATTCTGTCATCATTTCAATATTTTTGATAAAGGCTCATCTTTCTTCTCCCATTAAAAAGATTTGTCTTAATAAACTTTCAATAATTTTCTTTAAAAAATTTTGTTTACAAACAATTGTTTGAAGTTCGTTTCAAAGAGAGAAAAAGTAGAAGCGCATGAGAAAATGACACACTTGCTTCAAGCAATTGAGTTGAGATCAACATACAATGTGACAGAAACCATGAAAAGAGCTTAAAAATTGTTAAAAAAGTGTTTTTTAACACCAGCTTTTGTGATGTTAAACAATTGAATAAAGAAGTCAAAATAACAAATTTCCATAATACCAAATGATACTTTTTAAAGTTCTTGTCGTCTATATGGCTCGTGCCATTTCTGAATACAATATAATGAAAACTTTACTTTCCTGTGTATAATTTATAAATATGTATGAAATGTAAATGACTTTCTTAGCTTTTGTTATTGCAAGCTTAAAAAGTCAAAGCATTTTTTTTCAATGTAAACTCTATAGTGGGTGAAAAACATTCAACAATGAAATCTAACTAAATATTCAAAAAATAATTCAACTTTTTTCACCTCTTTGTCTCTTGAGCACGATTCGTCGCGATGAAAACATCAAAAAGTCCTTATCGAATATAAAAAATCTGATACAATTACATCATACACATATTGCCGGATTTTCGAGAATGTCATGATGATTATAACAAAAAAAACTTATCGGGTTGTCATTAAAAGTAATTTTTTGTTCCTAATTTGGTAAATTTTTGTTTTTTCCAGACACACATGAAATTTTCATTAAATGTCATGTTAGATTAGTACAGAAAAAGAGAGGTGTTTTATGGCACTCGTAATTCATCATGTGAGTCAGATAACGTATTGTATGTATGTTTTTTTATATTACATATGTGTGGCTCTACCAGGCACGTGTTAAACGCGTTGTGATACAAACACTCTATGTATATCGCGAAATTCACGAGTACTTTTTGTATTTTAGGGAAGATTTTTTTTGAGCTTTAAATGGCAAACACATTTTTTTCCATTTATTTTTTTTCTTCTTTCCTTCTTTCGCTTAGATAACAAATAGAGGCTGATTTAATTAATATGTGAGCTGTTGAGATAAAGCCATGGCTTGTAAAGAAAAAAATGTTATGAATGTGTATTTATACAAAAGCGAATAGAGCAGTAGGTAGCTTTTTTACGCTTTGCACAAATGGTCATAAATCATTTTTGTTCATATCGCATTTATTTGCGAAAGAGAAAAGTTTGTGAATTTATTTTGGCACTAATCACTTTTAATGACTTAAAACGCATTTTACTTAGTTTCCTTGCTGTTTTTATTTTAATTATTTTCAATTCTAATTGACAGTTGGACAAAATGTTTAACATTTTCTTACTTAATATAGTGATCAATTCAAACGCCTACACATTAAGATTCCATTATTCTTTTTCCTTTCAATGAATTCATTGTTTTCATTTCATCCCGGACATCAAAACAATATAGCACTCTATGGTCAATGTCCAATTTACTGCCTTTTTGTGTATAAAATTCTAGAATAGAAAAAATCAAGTATCATGTGTATGAGTTCATTATATTCTATATAATTCGCTCGTGGCACGCTTATGATAACGTGTTGCATACAGATATCACACAATGAGGGTAAACGAGCGACAGCACGCTTTTAAATGATTGACGAGGCGTTATCGCTCTACTCAATAATTTACGCAGCGTGCCACAAAAAATGTACAGAAAGTATGAGTTACAAGCATAGTCCATAATCGACAAAACATACAAAATCACACACATATGGCAGCCGACATTAATTACTATTTCGCTATTTCTGGACTGTATGTTGAAATAACTCTCTACACGATACTCACTATATTTGTAAATTTTGATAATTTTTTAAAAAGCGAGAGAAAATAATTAAACAGCTGTAAACGTGTGGTCATTGGCATATATTTATAAAGTTCTCTTGATCCTCCCACAAATATTATATGTATGTGAATGAATGAAGATAAGATTTCTGTTCCACTTGAGACACACGAGATGCTTGAGTGGCAAGTACTTTTTAATATATATAAGAGACCGATGAGAGTAGGTGTTGATTTTTCAAGAGCGATAGCAAGTTGTTTTTGACATGCTCAAAAAAAAAAATTAAATTTACAATATTTTTTCTTTTTCTAGAAAATTCTCTTTAAAGCTCATAAAACCAAAGGAAATCCTTTTTTTGTCGATTGATTCAAGGACACACAAATGTTGTGTATTAAAGTGATATCTTTTGGAAAGTAATGCTAAATTTAGAGCTGCTGTCGATTGTGATAAGGAAGCCTTAAAATGGAACGCAATGACATCAGTGTATTTCGAGCTGCCTCCACTTGCGACGTAATCTTATCAATATTTTTTTTCGCCTTTAAAAGCCATTAAAGGCAAAGACATGAAGCAAAAAACCCATCGCAATTAAAGTAAGAATTAAAAAATATTTTCGGTTAGACTCCAATTCACACGTGATGTACATGATGTTTTTCACATGCTACAATTGTTATCAACTTTTTTCTCTTCATTTTACTCGTATTTACTTACTTTCAACTTGATAAGAATGGCGAGTGAGCAGCGAGCGAGCCTATACATCACTTGAATACGTGCTGACGAAATGTTCACTTGCTCTGCTTTTTTCACTCCTCCTTCTTTCATAAATTATTGCTTTCCTTATCGCTTAATTAATATTTATTTGCTCTGTATGCTCATTCCAATGCTATCAGCATTTTTTTGGAACGTTTGAAGCACATGACGATAGACACGAGTTTTTTTTCATACACAACTTGTCTGTCTGTGTGCTTTGTATGTATAACAAGCGCTCAGACAAATTATCAATATAATGTGATTGCGGTGGTAATTTATAAAAAAAGTACGCCATGACGTCAAGAGTAATGAACATTCTCGAATAAAGATGGAAGTTTGTTATTTCTTGAATAAACTTAAGTTTTGTTTTTGTTTATTTTATAATTGCGAAATTAAAAAGGTTGTTGAATACTTCTAAATCTGAATTTTAAATATTTCTATGAATGAATGAAATATAGTCTTGATCTTGACTAGTGAACTATTATTCTTACATTTATAGCAGTCACCACTGTTCATGACTCTTCTTTTTTCACTTGAATAATAAACGACAAACATACAAAATTGGCACACACATGTCAATTGGCAAATACAAATATGTGTGCTAATTGCCTTTTGATCAATTAATTCCGCAACAATGAACTTCCCAGAAGCGTGCTTGCTTAATTAATCGTATTTAATTTCAATTTCTTTGTCATGAGCAAAGCGAGAGGAAAGAAGAAAATAAAACTTTTGTTTTTATTCACTCTTTGTGTTTTAATTCAATTAAGCTTGTAATTTGCTGATGAATGGTCAATAAACTTTTATAAATGCATTTCAATCACAGCGGATGATGACTTTATTTCCTTAACTTCTTCTCACTTGCTTTTACTTCTGTCTGTACAAGCTCCAATGAATCATTTTAATTGATGTCTCGATTCAAGTTAGTATGATTCAGTGAGAAAAAAGGAAATTAAATTGTTAAGGTTATTGTGCTGCTGATAAAGTTTGATTTCGACAATGGCAGGTAATGGATGACTGAATTCAAACTAAAAAAAGATAATTGACTGTCTTAAATGATCTGTATTGCTATAGCATTTCTCAAATAATATAGACATTATCTCGCATAATTATTATTTATCGTCGTTATATCTCAATTTCATCGCTAACGAAACAATTTTTCATCATTCCGCGAATATAAAAATCTCATAATGACAATCTACAGAGAACAAGCAAGATGAAGAAAGAGAGAAAATGCAAATTTAATATCACAAAAATCAACTTTCAATTTTTATTCTCTTCTTTTTTATGCTTTACGCTCATTCTTCTTCTTTGCTTCAATGTGTGTGGCTGCGTGGCTTGTGGACTACTGATTGAATTTTAAATTACTTAATTTGATTTATTTACTTTTTTCCATTATTACTCCAACATATGAGAATGTTATTGTTGTTATACATTTTGCTTGCTGCCTACCTAACTTTGGTTTTCCTTTCTTTCCTCAATGTTTGGTCCAACAATGATCAAGGTAAGGGTTTCTCAAATAAATTAAAAGTTAATTTTAAGGTGAATTAATATAAACTTTCCATGCTCTGAAAATGAACCCAATAATTTATTTCTCATAATCAAAGGTTGATCACATTAATGGATTGTGGATGTGCACAGACAAACACACACACGACGAATATGATGATTCATGAGTTGATCTCAGATGGACGATATGGAATTGAAATCAAAAATTAAGAGCTCGTTATTATTCTTTGATACATTTCTCTCATCGTTGGTTCCCACGCGAACATATTTTAAAGCCTACAAATTTCTTATCTTTCGCCTTCAATCGCTTTCAAATTGTTTTTGAGACACATTTTTTGTGTATTTTTTCTCTTGCTGCCCAGTTTTCAATCGATTTAGCAATTATTGTTCATGACATTTTTCCAATTTTGCCATTGCTGAAAAAGAGAGAATTTTTTATTATTTTCGAGATTTTCTACAAATTGTTCGTAACATCTGAATTCAAAATTTGCATTTGAAATGTATCTGCAAGGGATAGTAGCAGAATAAAAAGACCTGCAACTGAAGAAGATTGAGAGAAGGAAAAAGGTTTTAGGAAATTAATATTTCGTTTATTTCTTGCCTTTCTGCAAACATCGAGACTAAAACGAGCGTGGACCACACAGAGCTTATCAAATTAAAATATTTTAGGCACAATGTGGTGTGTTTGTTGCCTCCCGTGTTTGGTGCAAAAATGCATGCACATGAATGTGAATAAATTATCAATCCTGAAGATGTTGTCGTTGATTTCTAAGCGATAGAATTGCAACACCTCTTGTGTTATTATGCTTATAGCCAGACATTGTTTGAATAAATAATTGTGGCAGATGTTTTCACATGAAATTAAAGAATTTTTTGCTCCTAATTAAGTTTTTTAGTCAGTGATGGATTTGTGTAAGAAATTTTATGTGAAAATGTAAAAAACATGTTCTCTATTAATCCTCATATACTTAAATAAAAGATAAGAGACAAATAGTATGGCCCTCAAATGCCAAAGCAAAAATTTCTTTTTTTCTGCTAGAGACAAATCACTTTTTTGTCGACACACAATACAAAGGTTTCGGTTAAGATGGGAAGACGATTTGTTTCAGTAGATAAGTTTCTCTTTCTTTTTTTCCTTATACTCTTTTTCTCTTGACAAATCGTCATTTTGAGTTAGAAATTCACTCACTAACACAATAGGTGGTCTCTTCTTCAATTTGAAACTTTACTAGCACTTATCGAAGTGAAACAAAAGAATTAAAGAGGCAGATAAAATGGAATTGAGAGCTCGTAAACTTCTTATTTCAATAGTGCAGGTGAAATATCCGAATTTTGTGCTTCTTTCTTAATTACTTTTTTGTATTTAATGAAAGGATAAGAAGAGTGTATTTGTAAATTAGATTCTAAAATTAAGTTCTTAAATAAAAAAAATTATTCATTTTTAAGGAGTTTTAAATTGATTTTATTCCCAGGCAAGGACACTGAAAGATCTTTTCGATTTTTTTGGATCTTTTAGGATCTCAACAGTGTTAACACTGTTTGAGATCTTTTGGGATCTTCCAATCTTTGTTAATTTTGGTCATTTTAAAATATTTTCTTACTCGGCTCACTATAGATTAGCATCTATTATTGTATTTTTAACCTTTTTTGAACGTTTAAATGAAGAATCAATTGAGAAATCAAGCAAAAATCAACAAAATTTTAAGTTGGATTTTTTGTTCACAAATTTCGAAATTTTCGAACATAAACAAAAAGAAATTTAAATTTTTAGCTTAAATACAATTAAACTGTTATATTTTATATGGGAAAGATAATAAAGGATGGCAAAAGATGTTTCTGTGTACATAAGATTATTTATTTTATCGAAAAATGCGAAGTTTACCAAAACAAAATTTAACGATTTTTCAGGATCTTTTAGGATCTCTTAAAATCTTTTGGGATCTATTGAAATTTTTTGAAATCTTTGTGGGATCTTTCAGGACATTTTTTCGAGTATCCTTGCCTGGTTTTATTCAATTTAAATTCCTGTTTTTATGCATTTTCTTATATTTTCTCGAGAAAAATTGTTTTTAAAAGCACCCGTGTTATTAGAAATTTTAATTTAAAATAAAAAAAACCGTTATTTAAACCAATAAAAATTCAATATCTTAAACAGACTTAAAATTCAATAAAATACTGTTGCTACCTCTTTTCCCGATTATTCTTTCTTTTTCGATCATTAAAATATAATAACTTTTCATTAGATTGAAATGTAAACACATTTTAATGCTTTGTGATTGAACAACAATTTACTGAAGCGCAAAAAGAAAGTTTTATTATAATAAAAACAAGGAACAGAAATTGAGGCAAATTAACAGAAAATCATACATTGATGTCTAAATAAATAATGATTCAACAGTCGAGGTGGTCTCTTCTTGCTCTTGCTTTCATTCGCCAAATGTCTTGCGCCTTCCATCGCCTTCGAGGCATATATGAAAGGGATGATGATCAAAGGCAAGAAATGAAGAAAATTGTTTGCAAAAAATTCTTTTTTATCCAATTTTCATTTAATTTTTTATGTTACCCACCTTCTGCTGCTGTTTAGGTTTAGTTCCGATTTAAAAACTCATTCATAATTGATTATTTTGTACTGTGGCCAGCAGACAAAATCAGCATGACTTCTTTCTTTTTATCCTTTTATACGGTTCAGTTGCCAATTCAGATTGGAAAATTTTTTTCTCATCTTTGTTTAGGATCACGTATATTTGAAAAGTTTTCTTTGTCTTCATCTTCTTTTTGCGGGTCACTTACAACTTTTTTTACACACACATAAATACATGGTTGGAAACTTTGTTGAGTAATTAATTTTAATGGATTTTAGTCATGGGAGGTCATCGAAAAAGAAAAAAAAACATTCTTGTGGTGTTCTGCACGAGAGAATATTATAATTTCCAATAAATCCCTAAAAAATGATGGCTTCATCATCAAGAAATCCCCATAAACTAAATTATTATTAACTATATAATGAACTCAGCACATAGCAACTACACATACCGAACCAAAGTGTACTTTGGCAAATATTCACATGCCATGAATTGCCATAATCATGTTTCGTGTAATACTCCAACAATTTCTAGCACACAGTTCAGAACATATGGGTATTTATTTGTCGTTAATTTTCCCATAGCAAGCTCGTTGCTGCATACTATCCGGTGTTGTACATTAAATAATTTTTTCCTCTATTTTGAGAAATTACGTGACATCGCAATTACACAGGCATTTAGTTCACGAGTATCAAAAAAATTTGTCATTTTTGAAAAAATAGGTACTGGAATTCAAAGTTTGTTTTTCTATTGCATGTCTGTGTCCTCGAAGTGAAATGAACAGCGTACTATCCGTTTATGATGATGATGATTATTATTTATTTGAACAAACTCAACTACACGCAAATGGCACGTTATATTCATTAAAATTGTACTCGCGACGACAAATAGTTGAGTTTGTATTGTTGCTAAAGAGCTTAAGATGAGACAAAATTATTCCCAAGCCGCTTATGCCAGTAACAAGTGAAATGTTCTTTCGTTTTTTGCCACTTGTAGTACGATTGTATGAATGTGAGTGGAAATATTCGCGTGTCAAAATACTTTTGTTGTTCTCATCATCTTGAATATTTGCTCATTTTTTTGCTGACTTGTTTGTCATTTGACATTTTGATTTCTTGTTAATGATAAATAAGAAAATATTGAAAACATCAGGGGTAACAACGAAAAATCAGTACAATAATATGAATATTTAATATCAATCAAATGTTAGGTTTAAAACTTTAGCACGAATATCAACTCTCGAAGAAAATATTTCTTACAAAATATGATGCTGTTGCTAAAGTTGCTAAGAAATTTCAAACAAAATTAATTAAAATTCTATTTAATTGAAGCATTCCTATCAAAATATCTCAAACGTAAACCATAAGCTACTTAAATTAATCTTTCAAGAGATATCTTCATAATGGTGACTGAATTTAAAAGTGATTCATAAGAAATAAATTTCATGATTTAATTCCTATCATATTAAGCGAGGAATAAACATTATATTAAATTACTCATTTTAAACACTGACTCACAACAGCAACGATAAGTGTTGCGTAGTGAATGTTTTTCAGTCAAAAGGAGTGACACTCAGTTACTTAAATTTCAATTCATCTCAGATGACCAAAGAGTCAGTTTTAAAATATTTTTCAAATATCAAGTATTTTGCTGGCGCTCAATCTTTCGTCTAGCCATTAAAGTTTATCGCAAAATTTTCGTTCTCGTCTTTCAATATTTTATTTATTTCTTTATTAATATGACACACAACATTCGTGAGTTGAAAATTTCTCATGAAATTTGAAGCAGAAAAAAATTATCGGTTTCTCTTTTACTCAATATATTGAAAGTATGTGTATGATTACAGCACTTATCAAATTGTCAATTTATTTAAGTATAGAGCTAGACGAATGAGAAGAATTTAATTCGATTTATTTTAGCAAAATTTTTATTAAGAAAATCATGAGAAAGCATTTTGTCAAATTTTTTTTATCGTGAAATAAAAAAAATTAAGAAATCTTTCTTCATAATATGCGTCTTCTAATTTTTTTCTCAAATCTAATCTTTTACTTATAAATTTTTCATTATTCCACACATGCGGGAGCTTCGAAAATGCTTGTTGATATTTACAGAAAGAAAAATTCCACGAGGCTGAGGCTGAAAATTGACGTGTGAGAGGAAAAATTAAATTTCTTCTTAGCAGTCGTTCTTGAAAAGAAAAAGTGTATATAAGAATAAGGATATAATCTCCGTTTTCTAGAAGGAAGAAAATTGTTTTCCAATTAAATTTGTCATTGAAAATGTTTTTTTTTTTTTTTTAAATTCTTTTAATTTTTACTTATCTAAATTTAAATTAATGTGAGATGTGTGAAATAGCACACGTATGTGTATATGGTGTGAGCTTCACTTGATTGAAAATTAAGAGCTTATCTTTTGGGAAAGAAATATGAATTCTATAGATTTCGATTCAAAGAGCTATGTGATGCATTTCATAATGAGAGAAGGTTTAAAAATAAATTTTTTATGCTTCATATGATTGGAAATTAAGTTAGTCTTTCTTGCCGTGGGTTTTAAATGTCAATTTTGAACATAACATTTATATTCTGCATGTGCGGTATCATTTCAAATTTTCTACTTACTTACTGCCAAAAGCTTTATTGTAGAAAAGTAAAAGAAAAAGTTTTCAATTATCCTGAATAAAAAAGAAAATCTTTTATCGTTCATGCAGAAAAAATACACAAAACTTTCTCAAAATTGACTGAATTAAATTTTGTTGGAAGGAGGAGAGTTCAAGGCAAGATTTTATCTGCATTTCTCTTGATGAAAAAGAAGAAAAAGTACAAGTATTTTAGAGTCATGAATGATTTCACCTTCAAAATCAATAATAGTCTTCAAATAGCTGCAAGCTGAAAAATAATAAGAATTTCTTGACTTCACCTGCACTCTTATAATGTTAAAATTATTCAATATTCGTTGGGTCAGTTTTTATTGAGCTTCCGTTTGAAAAAAAATTCAATCATCACTTGAATTTATCGACTAGTTTTAACAAGAATGTCGATTTTCTAACCTGCTAATTAAATCAGTCTGGTTGCTAACAACAAAAAACAATCTCATTTAAAAGCTATAAATTTTTTAGCTCCTTTTTTCGAGAGAATCTTCTTGCGATTCTTTTTGATGCTCATCAACATTAAATTGCATCAATGTGTCCCGCATAATGATGACCCAGTTTCATTTTTTTTGTCGATATTGTTTGCTAAAAGTGTAGATCAAAGAAAAATAAAAATATTTTTTCAAAAAAACTGAACTCGACAGCAAAATAAATTTAAAATTTAATTGACCGTTATAATTTAAAATAATAGATTCTTTTCTATCTCTGACATTTCTGAATCACTTAAACTTGACAAGTCGCATAATAAAAAAAAATTGCTTAAAGAGGTAAAGTGTGAGATTCAATTTCGGAAGAATCGCTACCGACTATAACTATGCAGTACAAAGAACAAGAGATAGAGGAAAAGAAGAATAACAATCTTAATGCAGCTGAAAAGCATGCATATAAAAAAATGGGTTGCTATATCTATACTATACTATCAACATTGAGATGAAAAAGACTTTGACTAGCGAAGAAAAGCAAAAATTGCAATCATGATGTCGAAAGGGAAGAATTAGAAACACTGAAAAAAACTCATGAATACTTGATGAAGCTAAACACAGGAAAAAATTATTTATATGTGAAAATAACTCTTGTTCATAGAAGAAACCGACAGGATGCCAATAGAAGCGGGAATACACGTCTCATGATTGCTATGATGAAATTTTTATGATAATTTCCCATTTACTTGCAAAAACTGGAGTATAAGAAAAAACAAAAAAAAAAACAACAATCTTCAATATTTAATGAATAATTCTCTTCTCATCTTGTAATTAATTTGTAAATCATTATATGAACATAATTAAAATCTCTTTTTTTGCTAGAATCGCTAATGAGATTTTTTTCTCTTTATGATATCAAAGGAATAAAAATCATAAACAAATAATTAAGAAATCATCGATTTTTTCTTCTTTCCTCTTTTACAGTTGACATCATGGTTGATGTTGCTTGCAAAAAATTAATATATTATAGTATAAAAAATTAATTGATGTCATCAAGGACAAGAAAATTCCTCTTAAAACTTTAAAAAAATTTTTATCTCATGAAATTCCCAAAAATAAATGTCAATTAATTCATTTAAAAGGAAAATTCCGTGTGTTCATTATTTATTATCAAAATAAAGAGAAATGAAGAGATTACTCATTTAATTGCATTTGTATAAAAGAAAAATTTACTCACTTTGTTTATATATCATATAAATCTGATCTCATTAATATAAGAATTTTCTGCTCCACAGAGGTACTTGATTTGCTACATGTTTCCATATTTTACTTGATATAATAAATGACCGTATTTGCTTCTTTCACTTTTTATCATTTTCATTCAAATGTCGCATGCAGCATTCTCATTAAAATGATAATTCTAGATAAGTATGAAATTAAAAATTACTAAAGATTTTCTCTTCATTTTCCTTTTTGTATGTATGATTCTGAAAAAAAATAATGAAGATGTAAATATAAAGTAAAATTATCAAGAGAGCAAAAAAATTCTTTATGTGAGTTTGTCTCTTGCATTTTTAATTTTTGAAGTGCAAATAAAGCTTTAATTAAAACCAGTGACCAAGTACCCGTTTCAGATGGTGTACTTAAGCGCATTTTTGATGCCTAATCAGAGTTTATAACAAATTACAGAAATATTATGCGTTTGTAAAACAGATTCATGTGATAAGAAAACGTAAAGTAAATTTCAAATGTTGAATTTCATTTGTAAGGAGGAATGAAATAATTGAAATTTAAGTTGTAGCGAATAGCAGTAATTAAGAATTTAGCAGCTTTTATGATTTTGTTTACATTTTCATAAGAAATATATTTTATGAAAACTCATAATGTAATTGCTGCTATAATCTTGTTCTATTAAAATTCTCAAAATCGTTTTTAAAGATTTGAAAATAACGATTAATTATCGCGAAGTTGGCTACGCGCACCTGAAAATTTTTTGATCGCAGTCAACTTCGCGAAAAAAATTTTGTTTACTGAAAAAGTAATTCATAATTTCCCAAGATATGACTAGCAGAAATATAAATAAGCACTAACTTTTTAGAAAATCTAATGCAAAAAACCGGATAGTTTTAATCTCAGAGGGACAGCCAGCCAGCCAGCCAAAGTATTATAAGCAAATTTTCTGCCATGCAATTTGTAATAATGTTCGTATGTTGAATGGGAGGTGCTTAATTGCTTAATTATAATCATCATCCTGTAAAGAATTTAATTATCATTATTAACTAACTGACGATGCACAGAAGGATAGTTTTAAGATATTTATATAAAAGTAAAAAGAAAACGAGTGTATTTTTATTTGTGGCTATCACGTAATTGAACGTGTTCAATCAATGTCTTTTCATCTTACTAGCCACTAATTGGTTTTTGAACTTTTTCTATATTCGCAACCACCACCACAACTACTTATTTTCAATTACTATCCTTGCAATCGATCAACCACCATGATTGCTGTTCATATGTCACATCAGAGAAGCATAATTTAACGTATGCATAGTATTGATGATGACACACAAAAACATTTACTTTATCGATTTTTGTGTCTCTACCTCTCAATCAAGAATCTTTCTTCAGTTGATGCTATTCTGTGTGTATATACACAACATATCATCATCATCAAAATGAATAAATGAGAGAATGTATGAATGAATGAGAGAATCTCATTGAATAATTTATAAAATGATGCATGCATGTATGTCGAGATATTGTTAATGATATTATCAAGCTAAAGAAGATAAGTAAGAAGAATGTTCTTAGATATTGATCTCTTTCTTGAACTTTTCTCTTTCATCAGCATCATTATAATTTGCATTTGTTGAACTAAATTGAAGACAAAGAATTGAAATTTAAATTTATCTAATTAAAGCATTTAATAAAAGATTTCTTAGTTCTGTATAAATAAATAAATTGAATATTTTATTAAATTATTATTGAAAATGTCAATGAATATTAAATTATTTTATTTAACCCCACGCTGATAATTTTAATAAATAATAACAAACAAAAGATTTTCTTTGCTCTCACCTGTCAAGCGAAGATCGTAAATAACCTTGATGTTTCAATTATTACCATTTGCAGAGGCTTAAAGCGATTGGTAGTCATCAACAGCAGGAAAAAATCATTCATTGAGCAACAGCAGACCAATCTGAAGTCTCCCGCGAGATAAATATTGATACGCTGCATTTTCATTTAATACCCTTCATACCGTAATTTTCAGACGACACAACAAAAGACACTCGATTTAATTCCACAAAATATCTTAATGATATCATTTGAGCAGAGCGAGAACTATACAATTTCGACACAGTCCAAGCAAAACAAAACAGATTTTTGCCCTAAAGCTACTATAAGAGTTTATACCAATTTTTTGTGGTGGTATGAAAATGTTATTGAAAATGAAAATAACATGAAATTATATTCTTTTAAATCAATTACAAAAACATTGCGTGCGTGTGTGGTCGTCAAAAAAGTACGAGAAGAAGTGAAGAACGTTTAGAAAGGAAAGGTTTATGACCAAGGTTGAGAAACTTAAATAAATTTTTGTGTGTTAGACTTGATTTTGATGTGATTTTTAATGAAAAGTATCACCATCAAAAACTCTATGCAATCATCATAAATGTCATCTAATCTAAAATAACTGCGCTAATATTTCTCTTTGAATAATATTAAAAAGTGGATAGAGCACAAAAATATAAACTTACATTAAGTTTAAGCGATTCACATCAATGCTTTGATAACACGCAAAAAATTTGAATACAATAAACGATTATCAATTCTTTTGCTTGTTGTGGCCAATGGAATATATAATAATAATAAATATTTATCTTCCTCGAATGAGCTTCTTTTTCTTCTGCTTTTGCCTCCTTCACATGTGCATATGAATGAGATGAGTCGCTGAGCTTGATCAAAAATTAAAGATAAAGAGATTTTTTCATGTGTGCGCGTTTAATTCAGATGATGATGCCTACATATTAAAGACATTCATGTGATTTACATCACAAAGAAAGAGAAGAAAAATTTGCAAATTGATTATAGCGCATTTTAGTATATATTTATTTAAAAGAAGACAAAGTAAACAAAATTTCACTTAAAAAAATAAAATTGGTAAAGGAAACTGTTGTTAAGGTTGACAATCGACATTCGTTTACGATACATGCGAATTGTTTTTTTTTTTGCGGACGAAGATATCGAATATTAAGTATTGAGGGGAGCGGAGGTAGCGCGCGATGTTTTCACTTGAGATAATAAAATTAAGAAATGTGCAGTAGAGGAAGAAGGAAGAAGAAGAATTAAGATGGGACCACCGAGAATGTTGTACGCCACACAATGCGATCAGTGTCCAACTGCGTGTGCTTTCTTATTATAATTTTTCTCTCTTTTTTCTGTAATATGAATACATTCATTCATGCTGCTGTTGTCATTTGACTTGCGAAATCCTGCAATTATCTGTCATTCGTCTTTCTGATTAAATATGATAAGTTTTTAAAATGCATAACAAACTAATGTTGTTTATGAATGAAATCACGGATATTTTTTTTACAGAAACAAACAATAAAAGCTCATTTTGGGAGTGAAAAAACTTTCGAAGCATGTCAATACTAGAATTGATATAAAGTATTTGTAACGGTAAATTGTATTTTGGTTTAGTTTCACTATCCCAATAGACTGGTAGTTCACATTCACCTATCTTTCTTTCCTTTTACCGCGACTCCAATATTTTGTTTCAAAAAGGAAATCTGTTTATTAATTAAATTAGAATTATATTGAATAAAAGCAAATAATATTCAGAATCATTTAGTTAATAGTCTTTTCTTAAAGAACAAAGTGAGAGCAGTTTCTTTCAAGCGCCGTTCCGCTACAAAGCACGAGTCATGAAATTTTATTAGTTTTTTGTTCTATTTTTATTTTAAAAATTTGAAGTCATTAAAACAAACTATGTAAATGAAATAAATATTAAAATATTAATCTTGTCATTCAAATAAAGCATAAAAAATAACAATATTTCACCAGATATTTTTTCCCAAAGTACATAAATCATGACAATCATGCAAATTGAGTTTGATAAATTAAACCTCAAAATAAAGAGAAGAGACTGACTGACCATAACTTTCAATCACAAAATGATTTATACATTTGTTGCATTTTCTATTTTGTCCTCGTTTTACAATAAATAAAAACAGCAAAAAATAATTTGTTGCACACACGACAGCTTACTAAGTTTAAAGTATGTCACACTCTTGTGACAAATTGATAAGAAAACACTTTTGAATTATTATTTTTTTGCGAATGGCGCAATTAATTTTTTTTATGTAAACATCCTTTGTAGTAAGTGCCTATGAGCACTTTGACACGTAATGTTTATTGCTGATGATGTGAAAATGCCGACAACAACTTTCATACTTCAAATGATTTAATCGTGTCTGTGTGATTTTCCCATAGGGCATGAAGCATGAAACTTGTCACTTGTTCGTTTGACTACGTTATTGATAAAAAGTCACACGATGTTTACACGACTTGAATTGAATTGCATACGTAGTCTGACATGTGAAGTGAAGTAAGAGAGTAAATGGTGCTGTCAATTTTTCCCCTACTCATTGAAACAACAAACAATTCAAAAAAGGCGAGGCCGCCAAAGCGTTTTTGACCTAAAAATATTCCTATTTTTTGATAACGGAAATCGTCTACATTCTCTCACTGTTTGATAACATGAAAAATTACATTTATTGGCAATTGAGACATGTGCCTTTGTCGGTTGCTAGTGTGATCCTATAAATTTCCAACCAATGTCTTGTGAGCATGTGCTTTCCGACATTGATTTGGGTTTGATTTTATTCCTTTAAAGTACGAAAAACATTTCGTTGATTAAATTTTTTTATATTTTTTGCAAGTTGACTAGTTCAAAGTACAATAACTTTATGCGGACAAACAAATTAAATTTTTTGCACTTTAATCAAGATTCATGTGTGACACGCCTTGTTTTTATTTCTTTCATGTGATAAGCCATGAAAAATAAATAATAAATTTTTAAGTAAAACATCTCGTTTGATGTTGACTATTAAAGCAAGCCTCTGAAATGAAATGAAAAGAAAAAAAGAGTTCAAAAAGCATCCTCTCATTAAATCACACGAGATTTTCAACATCCGCTTAATCACACGATACTTGTGATTATAGAAAAAAAATCAGTGAGTTTTATTCATATTGAATCATGATTCATTGACATTGTCTACATTCATCATCAGAGAAAAAGCTGAAATTGAGAGCGAATGTAAATACATGGCTTGGTAAATATTATTCTCCCCTAAAAGTCGTTGTCGCATATGTGATGTGTATTTTTATTGATAACAGTAGCAACAGAATGTATTTTGTTATATGACAAATTTCTCCTAAAAATAGATGACTTCACTTGTTTTACTTCAAATATTGTACATGTATAGAAATTTTTTTCTCGCAACAGTGCTTTACAAATATTTGAAAATTGCGTTGACATTGTTTTTCATCCTATCCTATAGCATCAATAGTAGAAAGCAAATTTTCCACAAAAATGGAATTTTGATGGCAAAAGCAATCTCTGTATAAAAGAAGAATTTTCAATATTTGACATCAAAACATTTTTTATTTATCAAGTTATTGTAATTTAAGTGTTGTCACTTTATCACATTCCCAAATTGGTCAAATACGAAAGTCAGAGAAACAACCTAATATTTATTATGTACACGATGTTCACTATCGTTAATTTGACTTAACAAATGTGACGAAATTATCTCAACAAGGTACATCAATAATAATTTCCCGTCTTGTCTTTTACAATATAAAATGAAAGAAAATCTCGCTGTGAAACAATAGATAGACCTATAGACACAGGATGAAAATAATTTTTTTTTGGTGTTCGAATTAACGACACGGGCACGGTTAATAAATTGTGTCGTTAATCATTTACTTAAAAGAAATATAAAATAAATCTCAGATTTCATTATCGCATCATGTGTGTGTTTTTTTCTTTCATGGATGGAATTAAAAAGGCTCTTTCATTCAGGTGTTGTTGTTATTGAAAGTGAGAAATATTTGACGAACAATGGACACTCCTCATGTTTATCGGCATGTCATGATAATTTTTTTATAATCAAATACACATTGAAAATGATTGAACACTGCACGAGACAGTGACAGGGACATGAGAAAAACATACAATATTTGACATGAATGATTGAAAAGTATAAAAAAGAGAAAATGTATTCATCATATTATTATATATAGATGGCACTTAAAGAAACCATTAACTTAATCATCATTGATGACATTATAATCCCCTTGCACGCCATTAAATCCTGAATCTTATCAGTATTATTTTCTAATCGACACACAAATAAAGAATTCTTTTTTTATTCTCTCTATAAATAAACTCGCGCATTTTTTTATTCGCTACCTAAAACACGCGATTTCATTGTGATTTTGTCACGTTTCTTTTTAGTTCCTCAAATGTGTGTTATCGCTCCGACAAAATGATTTTATTATTTACACTCAAAATTGACTTCTTCAATAATAATGATGAAATAAAAAACAATCTAAGCATTAAAAAGTACAAAGTTTATCGCCTTGTCGTGTGATTATGGTTGACATACAAAATATAAACATTACACACAATTTAATGTGCGCCATAATTTTCAAATCACAAATCTAGGGTGAATGAAATTCAAAAAGGAAACAAAAAAGATTTTGTGTGGCGAGAATTGAATTTATCCTCACTTATTACTTATTGTTATGATGGTGAATAGCAGATAAAACTTTGCAATGAAAAACTTTTTCTTCCTCACTAGTAGTAAAAACTTTAAAATTGCATTTCATTTCAAAACGACAGACATAAGAAGAAGACAAAAAGTTTTTTAATTCGATAAATTGAATTTTATTGTGATGAATTGAATTTAAGAAGAAGAAAAAATTAAAAAGATTTTTTATTATTTCCTAACCGATTAAAATTGAATAATTATTGAATAAATAATTAAAGAAAGTTCATTCAGGTAAAGAACTCAATTTAATGAATTACCTCTATAAAGTAATTCATTAAATTGAAATTAAAGGACTTCAATTACTGTTTCAATATTTATTGCATTTTCTCACATAAGTTGTTTCAATTGAAAGTATTACTATGACTACATATCATGACATAAGTAAAATGAGAACAGTTTCATTAGTATGTCAATGAAAATTGAAATCAATAAAATACTATTTAATTGTGCAATTTGAGATTTTTTATTAAATTCGTTATATCAACATTAACATTTAATATTAATTATTAAAAAGACTTCAAAATTGAATTTTGTATTTACTGATTTGTTCTAATGTGATTAAATATTAATTAATAAAATTTCAATGTGTCAAAAGAGACAAAAAGCAATTGAAAATAAAATTAAATTTTGAAACGTCATTGAAAATGTTGTCATGCGATATTAAATAATCTTATTTCTGCATAGTTTGACACAGATGAATATCCTTAATGAAATCTTTATCTATCTCTATCCATTCATAAAATTAAAGTAGATGAAACAACCAAAAAATAGGATAATGGCTGGCTATAAAACGAGAGTTGATGATGAGTTTAGTAGAGATAAAATGTTTAAAATTTTGATTACGTCAATTTAAGCGTTTGAATTTTTGATTTTGTCTCTTTTTATAGCTTTTTTTAAAGACAGCATCAACAGTAGTCAGTCCTCGAATTTGTTTAATTAAAGAAAGCATTAGCATTCCTTAAAGAAAGCTACAAGAGAGAGAGAGAAAAAAAGAAGCAATAAATTTAGTCTGAATTGAGAAATTTATACAGTCGGTGTTTGCCTTTAATTTCATATTTCAAACTTATCTAATTTGTTGTTCGTTTTCTTATTTGCTACTCCTCCTATTTTTCTTTATTTTTTCTCTAAGGAACAATTGCATGAATTAAACAAGAGAATAATTTATATTAATTCGGTTCCATTAAGAGTATTTCATTCTCTCTAGAGAATTTTTTCTAAGTTCTTTTAATATCAGAAATCTTCATTTTATTCATCTGTTTTACTTCTATTTCTAGTGTATCATAGTTTCAACTACTTGTACAAAGACATAAAAATGTAATTTTATATATATTACCACCCTCAACATTCTCGTACACATATTTGAATCTATCTTTCAACAACGCGCATTTTGTATCATCTTTTTGTGTTGCACATTTACTGCAGTTCATGAGATTAAATTGAGCTTTCAAGTATATAAAATTGCAACTTCATCATGACAAGGATAGATGGTGATAATGTTATAAAATTCTAATATCACTTAGTCATATTTTGCAATGAAAACTTTAAATTGATAACTGCCTTAATCTTAAAGTTTTCCTGCATATAAATTGAAATTTATTTTATTGTTTGATATAATTTTTAAGTGAAAGAGAAAGCAATATTTTCCATAATATGCGATGAAATGAGAATTTCATTTTGTGTAAGACTTCTTTCGTTCGCATTGTATCTTGAGTTAAGTTTATTTCGGGTAGTAAAATATGTTTCTTCCATATAAATATACATACATATACACACTTGCTTATTCTGATGTAAGATAATCGCTGAAAATTCCTTCTGACGCGCTTGCACCGTAAATAAGTTTTTAATTTATTTAGCTTGTTAGAGCTGCCGTAAGGGATTTTAATGAAAGAAGCTGAGAATCCAAATGACTGTTGCAAGTGTGTATGTTTGAGTTTGGTAGGAAGCAAAAAAGGAGATAATTTATAACCAAAAGTTAAACCCGCGCGTTTTTTATCTCTCTTCTCGGCACTGCTTTGCTTACTTTACTTTTATTTTATTTCATTTCTTCACTTCACTCTTCGAAGAGGATTACATTTGGCCTCGCAGTTCTGTTTTGGATGCTTCTCACTGAAATCTGCTTTTATCACATTTTAATCTTGACCATTGCCATTGCTGCGGAAAAAAAGGTTGATGCTGTTGATAAAACATAGAGAGCGAGCATAAATACCGAGGCTCTATTAATCATTATTATCGCGAAATGTTCTTATGATAAATCTACAAAAGATTGTTATTATTCAAAGAAATCAACTACGATGAACGAGAATAATGATGATGAATTTATTTCGTTTAATGCACTGAATTAATAATCACAGAAAATCAACATACATTGTTGAAGTAATTTTGAAGAGAGAAAGCTCATTCACTTATTTTGCATGTTCATCGAACCTCGAAAAGAAAACAGTAGCAAAATCAGCAACAGTGCAAAAATCAAATTCACAGAAAAGAGCTCTTATGTAATGCTTTAGCAAGATGAAGAAACTTTATCTACTTTTACTGCAATTTTCGGCATTTTGAATTCTTTTATTTTAAATTATTGCTCTATAAATTTATTCAAATATGAAATTAAGAAGGTCAATTTATGTAGCAAAATTACCTAAATACAATTAATTTCTGGTTTTACAAAATTTATTCAATCAAATTTGTTTTATCAAATACAGCTAGATTTCTATTTTATCACATAGTAAATCTTTTACCCAAGAACGTACATTGCAATATTTATGATTAACCAAAATGTCTTTCCATTGAATACAAATATGTAACTCTTCTACATCACATATGATAATGTTATTTGATGTGAAAATACATTAATTTCCCGCGAGAGAACGAAAAATTTTTTATGTTGATAAAACTGTTTACTCGTTTTACACATACAAGCATTTCAAAAATTACCGCATTTTTGTTCGTTTGGCGTTTAATGTTCGAGACGAGACGAAGCCTAATGCTTCATTTTCGGATCATGATGTGAGCAATTTTTTCAAGTTCATAAAAATCATTGAATTGATTCGAATTAGTGAGTGTCGATGCACTCTTAAAAAACATGCTGAAAAAGAGAAATTAACGATGTGGATCTATGATCGTATTAATGAATTTTTTCTGCTTACAATTTACACACAACATTGCTTGCTGCCAATTGTTTTTCCTTAGTCTACCGTTGAATTTAAACTCACCGGATCTTTCATTTAGTTGTTCTTTTTTGGCAGCTGATAAATTCAGCCATGCTCAAGTTCACTGCATTGCATGACGACATGCATCCTTGACTTCCTTAAAGAAATTCTACTGCTGCTGCTACTCGTAAAGAATAAATCGTTTGAGGAAATGATTTTTCATTCTTAGAACAAATTAAACGTCTTTCACCTGAAATAAAATAAAATAAAATCATGATAGACTGGCTAACTGAGTGACTGGTCGGTTATAGTTATAGACATGTGTGTATATATGTATGTTCATTAAAGGGTGTCACGGTCGAGAGAGAAAATTATACACGCGGGACTTATAAGAAATCTTAAGAAAAAGGATTGTAATCAAAACCACAAACATGGAACCATGAGCACAAGCAAGATTCCAAAAAGAAAGAAAACGAATATCAAAGAGAATAGAGAGGAAATTCTACTTGTTCCTTTTGGCTACACGCGGCCTCAGATATTTTTTTCATGCTTTAATTGTTCACCAAAAAAGAATCAGATAAAAAATAAAGAAGTTCAGTTTTTTGGGTATAAGAAACTAGACTGGCTACCTGAGCAGTAAGCAGTGCTTAATTACCACACACATGCAGGGACATGCATGACGTTTCTTCATTCTCACTTTCATTCATGCACAAAACCGCAAAACTGAAATGTACAACTCTCAAATCCCTGACATGCCTCTGCTGCCCTATAAAAACAAGCGAATACACACGACTGGTCGCGCGTACTTTTTTTTCTTCTTTTTATTTTCTCATTTATGAATGAGCAATGTTAGTTTCGTTATTCGACTTGTTCTGTTGCTTTTTTTATTCGGTTTCATGAGTTTATTCGATGAATTCAAATGCAGTCGAATGAATCCTACCAAATCTGAAATAAGAAATAAAAAACTTAAATTCGCTTGAAATTCATCATTTCGTAACGAATGATAAAATATGTGGTAGATTTTTTTAGTTTTATGCATACTTTGTCGATTTGGTAAAAAAATAATGCAAGTCTTTTCTTTGAATGAAATTACTTTGTATTTAATGTTTTTTGGGATGTGATACTGTAAAAAATTATTTTTTAAAATTTGAATTTCAAAAACAGTTATCATATGTTTTTTCAAAAAACTCGTATTTCTTAATGTTTAATTTTTACTCTTTTTTAAATTTAAATGTAAAAATAGCAATAATGATTTTTTTTTCTATCATATTTTAAATCTATGTACGTATACGCATTAAACGGAAGAAACCATCAATTGTAAAATATTACTTTTCTGCAAATGCGATAGACATTCCGACACATAAGGTGCTGAATGATTATAAACGTACATACCTATCTGCTCATTTTGAACATGCAAAAAGGTACAAATTGAAATTAGCATTACGGTCACATAACGAGATTTTTTTATTATTCACAAATCGAAATTGACTGCCTTGTGTGCACATATAGCTAGCTATACGGCAGTCAAACACTAAACCTAATATCACAGTCATCACGCAATGTGAATATTTTTTTCCTTTCTCTGTTTCACCTTCTTCCTGGGTTTTTAGTTCTTTTTACATCAGCATAATGTATGCGAGGTCACTACATGAATACGACAAGTGAAAAAACAGAGAAAATTTTAGTTTCATCATCATCAGCAGTATCGTTATCATTTTAGAGTTGTATATATGCATTTTCTCACTAGTTTTAAATCCATAACTCAATCTCAACACATTCGACTTTATATAGTCCATTGTGGTTCAATTAAAGTGCCGTTTATCACGTAAAGAGGCAAAATCTGGTAAACCATTACGGTCACTGCATAGTGTCGAACGCAGAGAGCATTTAATGGCAATTTTTCTGTCAACCCAATCATTATCCAAAAATGGCATAAATTTTATTTTTAAAGCACATATAAATGTGTATGTTCTCCTCCCTAACTTCTCTTCTGTGCTGCATGCTTGCTTCTGCTTTTTCTTTTCTGTCTCCATAACTCTTTTACCCATATATGAGCAATGTTGAGAGAAAGAAGAATTTTTTATTATTATCGAAATTGGTAGTGATTCAACTGCGATGAATTTAAATTGCCTCGTTCTCATACGAATAAATTCTTAGCTCTTCTGTTTTTGTCTTTTCTCTCTTTCTCTTTTTAGTTGTTCAAGCAGAAGCACATTCCCTTCATCATCATCATTGTCATTTCGTTTTATTCGCATTCTTTTTTTTATTGTATAATACAAAATTGAGCGATGTCACATGAGAGAAATTTTTTGCAATTTGACTCCCAAAAATGGAAAGCAAGTTGAAGCTTTGTGTGTGTCTCTTTTTTCCCGCTTGTTTGCGTTGTAAATTGCGTTAGCATTGTAAATAATTAAAATTGGAATTGCAGTTTGGTTTTTATAGACTAGAGAGCTCACGAGTAAGCTAAATTTGAAATAGACAAGTAAATGTAAATTGAGAAAACTGAACACAGATGGAATGTTGTGTTTTTATTTGTGATTTATGGTCAGCGGTATATAGAAATGCTGCGGGATGTGAGTGAGTACAGGTGAAATTGATTGAAGCTTTAAAAGTAAAAGATTCATAATTAAAATAGAAATTTTTGCTTCAAAATCTAAGATTAAAGTTTGATTAAAGTTTAAACACTAAATAAAAAATTGAAAAATTTAAGTTTAATTCTTAAGAGTTATTAAAACATCCGTCATCTTTCGCACCGTTTTATTAATTTTTTTTAAAGACTAGTCTGTGTTTTAAACATTTTAAAAGTTTAAAAATAATATTTGTCAAGTGTGTTTGCATACAGTCAGTCAGAGAAGAGAATTGACATTTTTTCACATTCATGATTTTCTCATAAAGTAATTTTTTCCATTTCAATTTAGAGCGAGTCAAAAAAAGTGAGTGTTTGTTCATGCAGCTTTTTAAGTCATAAAGTACATGACAGCGGCTTGGTAATAGCAACAGCAACAGTAAAATTTTTGGTTTTTGCAACATGAACAACTTGCGGCAGCGCTTTTACATCGACAAATTAATTTTCATTTGGCGGCAAGTTTCATGTCCAAACTTGACTTATGGGAAAGTGAAAGAGAGCGAGTTCAATAATTAAATTTATGGATTTTGATTTGTACTGAAGTCACAATATTTTGCCACTTACTGACTATCTTTATGAGCAAGCAATCTTAATTTATTTTTTGGATGAGAAATGAAAATTTCATCGACTGAATTAATTACAATAAATTTAAAAGAAACTTTTTATTAGGTTGATCATTTCATAAGTATGTCGCGTCTAAGATTTGTTATTGTTATTGTTGCTGCTGTTGTTGTTCATTAGCATAATAAAAGACTATGCTTTTTAACTGTTTTTGACCTGTTACCGACATTTAAAAGATTTTTTTCTTTTTCGTAGAAATAAAATACGCTTATAAGTGCTTATAGCGCATAGTGCGACATGTGATAACAATAAAATAGAGGTGTAATATACGACATCAAGTGAGACCTTTTTGATGATATTCTGTCACATGTTTTAGCTACTTTTAATTAAAAGAGCTGTCCCGTCAAATGGGTAATTTATATTAATATTTTTTTACTATCATCTGAGTTATATTCATGAAAATTTGTCGTATGTGATGATGAGTATGTAATAAATAATATAAAATTTTAACGGTCATCACTCGCGAGTGAGAGTTGTAAATGCAAGAATGCCTTGCATTTATTTAAATGCACAATATGAAAATCATGTGTAAAATGTGAAGTGGCACCCGACAGTTTTATTGTATAAATTATAAATAAACACAATCTTTCTCTCTGTTTAACGCTTCACTCACTCGTGTGCACAATCTTATTTTTTTGAAAGCGACTAAATGCAAATTGAGATGAAATTTAATACCATTTAAAATATAAATTATCTTCTGAGATTATGTCAGCAAATTTAATCATTATCATCATTTCAAGCTCTCTCTCACTCTTTAAAATCCTCCCGACTTTATTATTATTTGCATTCTTTTTAATTGCGTATAATTAAAATTTTATTGCTTCAATTTTGGAAAATTTATGGGTTATTTTGCCTTGCAAAGTAATAACTGAATTATAATTCTAATTAATCTCTAACTTTTCAATTTTCACAGCAGCAGAAGAAAATTAAATTTTAATTTTTTGACATGCATAACTTTTTCATGATACTCAAAAACTTTAAAGCGCTTGATTGTAAATATGCTTTAGAACTTTATTACTGCTGTAAAAAAATTATTATTTTGAGCTTAATTAATGAAATTTCATTTAATAAATTTTTACTTCTTATGCCTGAATGTCTCGTGCGAGATGAAAATTAATTGAATGAGAAAAGTTCACTGAGTGATGAGTGATTTCGAAGATTAGTTTCATGCAGTAACTAAGTATTTCATTTTGAAAGATAATTAAGAATTTAAAGTTCATTATCTTTAAAGAGAATAATTGATGCTGATATTTTAAAGCTAAATTAATAAAAGATTAGCTGCTTAAAACTTTTATGAAATGGATCAGTAAATTTTTAGTTAGGTCAACTTTAATAATCAAAATTCATAAAAACAAACGCAAAACAAACAAATTTAATATTCATAAATAACAAACTATGAAAATTGAAATGTTCAATCATCAAAAATCTTATTCAATATTTCCTAAATCAAAATAAAATCACTGCCAGTCTTTTCTTCAATTTGCGATTCACAACTCAATTTTATCTATACCACCAACGAGATAGAAAGATTTCAAATTTATCTTCAATCACACATTACTTTCCATTCCAAGTAAGCCTCATTTCTCATTTTGCATGATTAATTATGTCTAATTGAAAGCTTTACACTTCATTCTATCTACTCAAATGCCAATTCCAATTGGAATTGACTGTAAAATAATCTCTTAATCATTTATCACTTTCAATCTTATCTTTCTGTGGCTCGAGAATTTTACATTTACTGATTTTTCTCTCTTATGAACTAAATCAATTAATGAATTTCTCTCTAATAAAGTTGAAAACACATAAAAACTCTCAAACAATGTTTCGAAAAATTCTTTTCTTCATTCATGACTAAAACTTTGTCTTTTATTCTTTCTCACAATGATGAAAAAGATGCCGTTGAATGAATAAATGAAGTGCTTGTGGATATTTGATGAAAATTTACTACAATCTTTAAGATAAAGAAGATGAAATTTGCTTAAAGACAACTGAAAAAGATTGAAAATGAATTATTAAAATTACTAGACATCATGCAGTTTTACAGAAAAAAGAAATTTCTTAGTTTACTCACTCCTTTGATGAAATTTTTTTATTTTTTTAATTTTATGCAGCAAATTAAATTTAATGAGTTGATGAAGCGACGGTGCTATCTACAGTGAAAGAATAAAAAGTTAGAAAATGTTATTAATCTGCAATGAAAGGATGAAATTGCACATTGGGTGTCTTGTCATAATATCATGCAATTATGATTTAATGTGTAAACTCGTTGTTTATTAAAAGCTTCAATATTTTTTATTTTATAAAAACATATATCATATAAAGAATAAAACTGATTTAATCAATTCAGCTGCAGCAGCATCGCATAATGATGTTATGATTGACACCCAAGACACGACCGATGTGTTGCAGTGTGGTGAGTATAATAAAACCATTAAAAAAGATATTAATGAAATATGGCATGACTCGCATTGGCATTGAAAGGGAATGAGTGAAATGGGATGAAAAATGTCTGATGGTCAGCAAGCGAGCAAAAACAAAAAACAAAGAGAAATAATTAAAGAGCGAGGACGAGAGGTGTAAAAAATTTCATCAAATTAATGGCTTCATGTCGCAACGATTTTTAGCGCATTTTTGGAACAACAATGCCGCTTATATCTTCACTTTGGCTGGCTGGCTGGTGATGTTGAGGCGCGAGATCTCGAAAACTATAATAGTTAGCGACTTCCAGTTTGTTGTGTTTGATTTGTGCTATTGGTTTATTCCGGCGACGCCTACTTATATTTCTATCACTTATTGCATTAATTAGGAAATTAGGAATTTAAATTTACAAATTGTAAATGTAAACAAAGCGGAGTTGGCTGCGAAAACGATTACAGCGCCACCAACGGCAAATATTGGAACTTCAAATATTTTGAAAATTACTCATCCGTTTTTTTCAAACCAATAAAATTTATTATAAGATTTTGTAAATTGTAGAGTCTGAAACCGTTTGGTATTTTAGTTGTAAATAACTAAAAATCAACTAAAACTTATAGGCTTTTTCCGACCGGGAACGGGAACGGCAATTCCCGGGAATTCCCGTTCCCGTTCCCGTTCCCGATGAAAGTCCGGGAATTCCCGACTCCGGGAATGACTCTATACAAATATGAAAAAACATGAAAATTTTTTTAATTTTTTTATGAAAATTTTAAACTTTTTCAATATTTTTCAGTTAATAATCCAAAACCAAATAAGAATTTAATTCTAGCCATT